>JAAFCE010007744.1:22903548-22939623 GCA_013389805.1 Trigoniulus corallinus
GGCTAAGTGCCTTTGCTCCCTTAACATTCTGCGGTGCCTGCAGGGAATTGGTTTTGGGGCAGGGCCGGGTCCATGGGTCCATGAACATGCTTTGACTGGGAACACCCCAGTCAGTCGTCTGGAACCTGCAGGAATATTAGCTGGTTGTCTATGGGGGATGCCGGCCTATCCCACTGTTCCAACACCACATCTTACAACAAAAATATAAATTTTGGCAGACAAATTAATGCTTTGTCAGTTTTATAAGGTGCGTTCAAAAAGTAACGAGCTGGAGGCATAATGACGGAAACCAGTATTGGCCCTGGCTGTTGAGGCACTTGTCCCAGTGTGACACGAGGCGGTGAATGGCTGTCTCATATAATTCCCTGGGCTGCGATGTGAACCAGTTCCACACGTACAGCTCAACTTCGGCATGAATCGGTGGCCCTCACAGCCCTTTTCAGGGGACCACACATGGCATAATTACAGGGAGAGAGGTCTGGACTGTACGGAGGGTGGCCAAGAACCTCCCATTTGAATTTCTGCAGGAGTGCCGTGACTGTGTTGGCCATATGAAGCCTTGCATTGTCGTGGAGCAGAATGACCCCACAATGAGATTGCCTGGTCATTTTGTTTTGTTCACTTTGCAAAGGGTGGTCAAGGATTGTGAGTAACACTGGGCATTCGTTTGGTGCCCCCATGTCACTGTTTGCAATGCGCCTGGCAGGGTTGGATGATGGATGCACGCTGCTGCTCACTTTGTATCGTCACGTGATGTGCACGTGTGCCCTCTAGTGACGGCCTGTGACCTTCCACACTCTGGTCAGAACGACACCACATTACACTTGCCACGATATTACAATCCTGTCACCAGTTTGTGCATTCCAGCCTCTGGCTCATTAATTTTTGAACACACGTTATTATATTCCATGGCGTCTGACCTATTTCACAATAACTATATTGAAATAAGGAATCAGGCTCATACCTGTGTTGCATTACCAGAAAATGCAACATTCAATACTTACGTAATGCATATAACCCATTTGGTTGTTTTTGCTGCAACCAACAGATTGGCTGCTCTGCATGTCATCCATTTTCTCGTTGCCATAGCAACGAGAGAGATGTGACTTGCGGCATTCTCATAAATTCAAACTTTCATAATTTAAATTTTTGGAATGAAACAATTCGCGCATGTGTCATGCTCGCATTTTAAATTTTATAGTTTTTTTTTTCAAAAGTTTAAAAACAGAGTGAGAGAGAAAATTTGACTTTCAATCCTTGTAGACTATAATATTTTGTGCTCCGTTTTCACAATACATTTTTATTCATATTAATTCATGTTTATCTTTTGTTACATTAATTCTGAAAATATTAAGTGTTATAAAGAAAATATATTGTCGTAATATTTATTGTTTGCATTGGATAACAATTATTTATCAGAAAATATGGACTGCAAACATAACTGACAACCATAAACCAGATGGGGATTTATTGAACACGCATGTATTCTAGGAATCACTCAACCTTGTAATTACTCCAGTTTCACATTCTTCCAAATGAAGAGGAATATTTTACATTTCAATTTACTTCCTAAAATATCTGCTACAATTTGGTGACCCGGACGTGATCCCCACCAGATACTTAACACCATTCATGGAAGAAAACATCATTCATATTCAATAGTGCATATCATTAGTGCCAGTGCTACTACTTGGATATAATCATTCATTTAATCCATCTTAGTGTTTATTTATAGTTCCAAGTATATTTTGTGCCACACATAATTCTCTCCGCACATGATCCATAGGTGACACAGCACACTCGAATTTAATAATTTATTTCTCAGCATATTATAGCAAGGATTCAGTAGTAATTAGGAGGGTCCTACACAATTCTGGAAGACAACGCAGAATGCAATGTAGTGCATCAAGGGGCAAAATATTTTAAGCTTCCTCTTTATTGGGCTCACGATCCGGAAACATGGTTCGTCATCATCGAACATCAAACATCGAACAGCCCCTTGAACAGATACCTTGTCCAGAACGACAATACATCATCTTTCAACATCAACTAGTTCACTAGACTTGGAACAATTCCATGCAGCACAACTTACTGACTCTGACATACAAGCCTTATTACACAATCCTCAGTCACTGGATGTTTCTCTCACACCCATACCAGGCTCACACATTAGTCTGTATTGTGACACGATGTTATCATGGCCATGCCTACTGGTACCACTATCCTTCAGACGACTGGTTTTTGACAACCTTCACAACATCTCACACCCAGGTATCACAGTGACTCAAAAGTTAATCACAGAATGCTTCGTCTGGCTGTCAATAAACAAAGACATCTGAGCATGGGCTAAAACATGTGTACAGTGTCAGAAAAGTAAAATACAGTGACATACATTATCTGCACCTATTAGCTGCATGCCACCGACAACTAGATTTGAAAGAATCCCTATAGACATCATAGGACCTCTACCACCTTCACAGGATAACCAATATATCCTGACGTGCATTGACCATTTCATGTGTTGGCCAGAAGCCATCCCCATCACAGATGCATGGCCTCAACAGTGGCACGAACACTTCTTCAACATTGGTTCGCTTGATTTGGCATACCAAGCACCATTTCCACTGACGGGGGACGACAATTTGATTCGTTACTCTTCAATCACCTATGTGAAATGCTCGGTATCAAACACATTCGTACTTCCTCCTATCATCCCGCATCAAACGGCATGATAGAACGATTTCATTGTCAACTCAAAGCAGCACTGAAGGCCACAGAAGACCCCTTACACTGGAGTGTTCATCTGCCTATCATCCTCCTTGCACTTCATTGTGCCATAAAGGAAGACCTAAAGGCATCACCTGCTGAACTAGTGTACAGAACCACATTATGCCTACCCAGAGACATCTTCACTCTGGAATACAATGCTTTGGCCAGGGGTGATTTCCTGCAAAATTTGAGGTACCACATGCATGCTTTAATTCACAAGCCACCATGCACACCAGCAGTGCAACATTTCTTTCATAACCCTAATTTGGATACAGCCTCACATGTTGTTATCCATGCTGGTATTTCTAGAAACCCCCTCACTCCACCATACGATGGACCTTTCAAAATTTTAAACAAAAATAACAAATATTTCACAATAGACATCAGCGGACGTCCTGACAATGTCGTGATAGACTGACTTAAACCAGCATTTTTATCTGATTATGACATCACTAGTTTACCACCTGCTAATCCAGTGGAAACTTCTGATTCATCAACAGAGGAAGCATTATCCTCACAAGCTATCGTTCCACAAAACACATTACACACCACCAATCAACAATTGCACATTTCATGTACACCTGCTCAACCTGCAGGTATGGTCACTAGGTCTCACGCCCGCCCGTGTCAACCGTGTGCATTTCCAATAATGCATGAGTTCAACACCTCATTCCACTCCCTTAGCTTTATTTCTTCCAGGGGGGTATTGTTGCATTACCAGAAAATGCAACATTCAATACTTGTGTAATGCATATAACCCTGTTGGTTGTTTTTGCTGCAACCAACAGATTGGCTTCTCTGCATGTCAGCCATTTTCGCGTTGCTATGGCAACGTGAGAGATGTGACATGCAGCATTCTCATCAATTCAAACTTTCATAATTTGAATTTTAAATTTTTGGAATGAGACAATTCGTGCATGCATCACGCTCGCATTTTAAATTTTATTGTTTTTTTTTTTCAAAAGTTTAAAAACAGAATGAGTGAGAGAATTTGACTTTCAATCCTTTTGTGCTCTGTTTTCACAATACATTTTTATTCATATTAATTCATGTTTATCTTTTGTTACATTAATTCTTAAAATATTAAGTGTTATAAAGAAAATATATTGTCATAAGATTTATTTTCTGCATTCGATAACAATTATTTATCAGAAAATATGGACTGCAAATGTAACTGGCAACCATAAACCAGACGGGGATTTATTGAACATGTGTGGATTCTAGGAATCACTCAACATTGTCATTACTCCAGTTTCACATTCTTCCAAATCAAGAGGAATATTTTATATTTCAATTTACTTCCTAAAATATCTGCTACACCTGAACAGAGGTACTGGTGCACCCCAGGGTTTTTCTTCCTCTTCTCAGTTCTGTGGGTGACCCTGGTGCCTGGTGTAAAAGCCAAAACAGACATAAGGATAAAAGAGGCAAAAGCCTAAACAAACACAGATATAAAACAGGCAAAAGCCAAAACAGACAAAGCTAAACAGGCAATAGCCTAAACAGACCCAAATAAAAAGGCAAAAGCCAAAACCGACACAGCAAAAATGGGGAAAAGCCTAAACAGACACTAACACAAAAGGTCAAAATCCAAAATCGACACAAAAACAAAAAGGCAAAAGCCAAAAAAACAAAATAAAAGGCAAAGCCAGAAAGAAATGAGCGTCTAGATTAAAAGTGAGCTCTCAACCCCCTGTGGGTTATCCCCAAATGAGGTGGAGAGCTCCCAGTTGGCATCATAGTTCACGGTATCTCTCACAGTGACTAAAGATGTGTGCCACTGTGAGAGGGTCCCAACAGCAGTCACACCATGGTTGATCCTCACCCTGTAGTATGTAGAAGTGGGTGGGGAACGTGTGACCCATTGATAGCTGAGCAAGCACAACCTCCTCCCTCTGTGACTGGAGGCATGAGTACACCCAGTGCACTGGAATGTCCTTAAGTGTGCAGAGTTTGTTGGTGGTCTCTGCAAACCACTGGGTCCACCATTGTTCATGAACGGCCTGCCACAATGGCCTGCATCAGAGGAGGGGGACAGCACTGTCAGGTACATCTGGCAGGTGGGCCACCTGACGGACATGGGCATCTGCTCTCTCATTGCCCATGATGCCAACATTTCCCAGGACCCACATAAACAACACTGTCTTGCCCTGCTGATGAATCATGAGCAGCAAATAGTGCACACCCTTGTCAATGACACGACTACTATAAAGGGTGTGCAACAGCTGAATGGAGGATAGGGAGTCAATTGCAACCTCAAAGTGGCCAGGCCATACATGCCACAGACATAGTCAAGATGCAATCAAATGAGTGATCAGTAGAGCCAAAGCAACACCAGTCAATCCACCCCAAAACCAGTTCCCTGCAGGCACCACAGAATATTCAGGAGCAAAAGCACTTAGCATTCAGCTCCTTCAAGTGTGGGACCCATGTCAGATGGCTGTCAAAACGGAGACCAAGGAACCAGGCTGCCTCTACAACTGGGAGAAGGACGCCATTCAGGGTACGTTGAGGCTCAGGATGAAGCCCTTGCTTACGACAGAAGTGCATGACTGTTGTTTTCTTAGGAGAGAACTTATAGCCATGTGAGTTGGTGAACTCATTGGCACTATTGAGTGCCAGTTGCAGCTGATGTCCAATGCCATGCATGGTGGCAGCCTAGTATCAGATGGAAAAGTCGTCTGCAAATAGGGATGGCTGTACTGGGGTGAATGGAGGGGGGACAGCTGTTCACAGAACAGCAAAGAGCATCCCACTCAGGATGCTCCCCTGTGGGACACCATTCTCCTGCAGAAAGGCCAATGAGTAGGTGTTTCCTACATGCACTCTGAAGGTCTGCTTGGACAAAAAGCTATGGAGGAAGAGCCCCTGAGCCCCCACTGGTGCAAGGTTTCAAATATACCATGGCGCCATGTGGTATCATATGCCTTCTCCAAATCAAAGAAGACAGCCACCAAGTGCTATCTATGGAGAAAGGCCTCATGTACTGCAGTCTCCAGTGAGATCAAATGATCCACTGGCGACCTGCCAGCATGGAAGCCACATTGGGCATTGTCAAGAATCTGGTGCCATTCTAGATACCACACCAGACGCCAGTTAACCATGCATTTCATGGTTTTACACAGACAGCTCGTCAATGATATGGGCCTATAATTCGTCGGGAGGCTACTATCCTTTCTAGGTTTTGGGTGAGGAATGATGATACCATTCTGCCAGCCTGCAGGGATTTTGTGCTGCTGCCAAATTTGGCCATATAACCTGCTATCTAGACTCTAGAGCGTCCTCTAGATTCTAGAGGACCCTCATAACCTACTTTGAACAGTCTGCTAAACAGCTTAATGCTATGAGATGCCCGCCTCTGACATAGAGAGTCCCATCCTAATTCTCTGATCATGCCTGACACACTCAAACTGCGAGAGAATCGACTTAGCATAAATCTTGCTGCCCTCCTTTGGACCATTTCAATTTCCCAAGATAAGTCTTGCCTAAACGGAAACCAAATTGGACTACAGTACTCCACAATTGGCCATACCAGTGAAAAATAAGGTATTTCTTTTACTTCCTTTGTGCTGCCCCCAGCACCCTTCTAACCAACCGGAGAGCATGCCCAGCCTTCCCAATCAATTTGTAAGCGTGCTCCTTCCAGGTGCCCCGAGTGTTTGTGGGTGTCAACCCCTTCAACCCTCACACCACCTACGCTATATGAAAAATCAACCTGCTTGTTGAACCTGCTTATTCTAAGAAAGCTACATTTGTGCGGGTTCAATGGCAACTCCCATGTTCTACTCCAATCATATATTTTGTTTAGGTCTTGCTGCAGTTCTGTGCAGGAGGACAAAACTTTTTCCACCACCCTTGCCATGCATGTGTCATCTGCAAATAACTCAAGGAAGGATTTTATATCCAGCCCTATATCATTAACACAAAGTATATAGAGTAAAGGGCCTAACACGCTTCCCTGGGGTACCCCTGATTTAACAGGTGTCCATTTTGATGCTACCTCATCAAAAAGTACTCTCTGCTGCCTGCCTTGCAGGTAGGCCTTCACCAACTGAATAACCTTATTAAGAATCCCTAACTTGGACATTTTTGAAACAAGCTTTTCATGGGGTACCATGACAAAGGCTTGTTCAAAATCCAGGAATTTAACATCAACTTGCCTATTCTTATCAAGAGCATTTTGAATGAATTCAATAAGACAAGCCAGTTGAGTGTCACATGACCTCCCTTTCGTAAAACCCATGCTGTTTATCACTAAGGATGCCATTTTCCTCCAAATATTGCATAATAAATGAGAATAATATATGCTCAAAAGTCTTAAATACCACACTCGTTAAAGAAACTGCCCTGTAGCACTTAGGATCTGCAGTATCCCCTGATTTGAAGACTGGCACAACGTTTGCCAGCCTCCAGCTAGATGGAACAATGGCACTGTCTAATGATTTTCTAAAGATTTCCCCCAAATAGTAGCTTACAATCCCTGAGAGTCTCTGTAGAATAAATGGACGAATGTTATCAGGGCCTCCAGCCTTATGGACCATTAATTTATTCAAAAGTTTCTCAATCCCCTCTCTTGTAATAACAACCACCTCCAATTGCCCTTGATAGTCATTTCCTGACACTGGTGAATAATCATCTCCACTATTTGCAAATGTTTTTGAAAATGAATCATTAAAAATATTTTCAGCTATGAGGCTATCACTAACTAGGTTTCCTGACCTGTCCTTAACAGTTGGAACCTTATAACCCCCCCCCCTTTTTGCACATTTTCAAGGTAACACCAGAAAGCTTTGAGCCTTTCCCCCAAAATATCAATGTTAACTTGTATTGCTGGATTAGTTTCATGGGTTGGGGAGTAAGCCAGGCAGCCATAACAGGACGAACCCTTAGGAGGCTGCCCATGTGAGATGAGGAGGTAGGTGAAAGGATGAAGGAGAGGGTTAATTTTCAGCACCCAACGTTCTTTGCGCTGCTTAACTTCAGTGATCTCATGGGAACTGGTGTGTCCAATGCAACTTGTAATTCCTACAGAATTTCTTGTAGGCCTTTTTAATAACAGCTTTTCCCCTTTTCTTGGTAGTCATCACATGTGTGGGGGCACCTGCGTTTCGAGCAATGAGGCCATTGTGAGACACCCATTGCTCCACAAGGAGCGTTCGGGGATTGTGGCTGTCTGAGCCCCATTGGATATTATGGGCATTAAAATCACCCATAATCAGAAAGGGTCTGGGAAGCTGGGCTGTGAGGGAGTCAAGTTCTGCCAATGGGATATCAATCCCAGGAGGCAGGTAGAGGGAACATAGAGTGGTGGGCACATCCAGTTTCAGTGAGACTACAACTGCTTGGAGAGGCGTCTGTAAAGACACTGGGACGTGCATTCATCCATTCTGGAGAAGGATAGTTGCCAGGAAAGCGGCTTCCCGTCTGCATACATGGCGTAGCCTCATGATGAAAGCAGGGTATCACTATGGCAGAGGATCTCCTGGAGGGAGATGTAGATGGGGTTGTGCCATGTGATCAACATTGTGATCTCAACCCTCTTGTGGGAAAAACCTCAACAGTTCCATTGAAGGAGATTAACCATCAGGTGGGCTTTGGAGGTTTATTTCCATTCCTCCCCTTTCTCCATCCCACTGCAAAAAAGGGAAGGGTGCATACAATTCGGACTTCCTCTTCCATTTCAAAGGAGGAATCCCCATCATGTCCAAGTTGGGGCATGCTGCCACCCAGTGCTTTCTGCCAGTGGCCAGAGAGCCTGGGTGGACGAACCAAGGACATCCACCCCACTGCAGGACCAGGGGTGTCCTCAGGTTCTTCCCTCCTGCCTCACCCACCACCACCTCTGTGGAGGGGCTGGCTGGGCTGAGCCAGGGAGGGGGTGTTCAAGGCAGATGCCTCTGTTTGATGAGAGGACTTAATTGGCCTCCAAAGAGGCTGGTATCGTCACTATTGGAGAGCCCAAACGTGGACCAGAGGCAGAGATGGAGCCAGAAGAAGCCTCTGGCATGGGGTCGGGATCAATCTGGCAGCCTATGCTATCATAGACCGACATCCCATGGACCCTGTAGGCCTGAGTGGGCAACAAACGGAAGAGTGTGTGGTGATGCAGTAGTATGTCCATCTGGGTGCAGACATATAACACAGCAGCTGCCTTTGCAGCACCTGCATAGGACAAGCCACAACTTGGCAGCTGTAGTGCATCTTGAAAACTGATACCCTTCTTGACATGCAACTCCTGGATTGCACGTTCCTTCAACCAGGTGGGGCAATCCCAAGAAGAGGTGGGGTGGTTTCTCTTACAGTTGGTGCAATAAGGTGCAGTCTTACATGGCTCAGTGGAATGGTCTCCCTGCCCACATGTGCCACACATGGCCCTGGCATAACAGGAATTCTGGCTATGATGTTTACAATTCACTGCCCACAGTCCTCACCCACCATGGAGCCCAACAAGGGGACACCCATTTGGGTCGCCAAGGTTGCTTGGACAGGATACCATAAGGGTGGCACAGTCCCTGAGTACCAGACCAAAGGCATCAGGGTTGACTGCCAGTCCACTCACCTTGCCGCCTGACCAAGGGTACATGTACCCATGCACCCCCAGCCTGGTGACCAAGGGCACACACACATGCACCCCTGTCCAGTTCACCAAGCCCAGGTTTCAGCCCTGGCCACCCGTTTTACCTGGAAGCTGTGGCCAAAATGAAGTAGGCACCTCACCATTGTGGAGTGGCCCAGAGACATCGCAGGGCAAATGCCTCCTCAATCACCAGGATCCGCTTTTCCCAGGGGTATGGGTCTCCATGCACAGCTAACACACAATAGGCGTTTTTTATAGGCGTTTTTCACCTAAACCACCCGAGAACACGTCAAACTGCAACTGTGGTTTTATCCAGGTGAAGACAATACAGTCGTGTGAATCCACGATGGTGATTTCGTCCAGTTTATGTCTCAAGAACCTTGTGTGCCTATTCTATTCTTGGTCTGCAAGAGCTATTTTATTTCACTCCTTCCCTCAGCACATCCAGGCGCTGGCGGATTCCCCTGTGCTGTGGGGATTCCCACGCGATGTGGGGTTTCCCCTATCCGCCACCCGGGGACGCACCAACAGCAGTTTACTCTGCCCGTGGCTAAATTCAAGAGTGGCGTCAACAAAAATCAAAATTAATGTAATCAACTTGTCCGACTAAAAAGTTTCCATTTACAAATTGAAAAAAAAAATGATAAACAGCTCCCTCCAATAAACGGCGCAACAAAAAAGCCTTTGAAAAAATAAACGGCGAGCCGTTTATTAGAATAAATGCGGTATTTCAATTACAAAATCACAGCAATGGCAGAGCGGCTGCAGCAGACGTCCATGTCCATTGTAACAAAAATATTATTAAACGGGAATGGGGCATATGCCACTGAAAGCAACTCCTACTAACCCTTTTCCCGCCAATGGCAGGGTGGGGTACCTATCTTGTTCCTCAGAATGGACATAGGTGTGATATATTGGAAGGTATTTTTCCGCATCTGGCCAAAACATTAACCACGTATGCTAATGTATTGTCGGATACCGCCCCATGCCAGGGGGCGAGCGCCTTCACCTTCAAAATTTTCTGTCATCTATCTCTTGCATAGTAGATAAAGTTCTTTTACGTGCGAATGCCATAGGACACCACACGGGACCTCAATTTTACTTCTCATCCGAAGGGATGTGCACGTGGGGTTTTTGTCTCGCCAGAAAGACGCCAGCCCACTTCGGTCTAGTATGGAACCTAGAACCACCGACTCAGCCATAGAACACACTAACCGCCTTGTGGGTCACACCAGGAATTCCACTTAGAAAGGGTAGTTTTGCAGAACCGCCTTGGTGGCACAGAAGTATCATTCTAGAATGCTGCGTCAGTGATTCCAGGCCCCAAATACGTTTAGGTCGCACTGTTATGTGTGCGGTGGCCCGAGTACGCTTTCCCTCTTTTGTGAAGTAAAACCGAGGTCACGTGTGCAGGGCGGGCCTTCTCTATAATGGGGCCCGGGTGCAAAATCCTTTGGAGCCCCAAAATATATTTCCAAAAGTAAAAATAAAAGGATTCAGAGTAAATGGACTCCTCTTAGATTCCCTCCTATCAAATTCTGAGATCCTTCCTAATTTGGGAAGATATTCAATTTTTGGATGATGCCATGTGTCCTAATATGTCGCCATTGCATTTATGAGTTTGTCTGAAAGCTTATATGGACGTTCACACCTTGGAACATTTTCATTTGGCCCTGTGTCATTATATTTTTTTATTACACTTCTGATTATTAAAGGTATTTTGGTTTTAACAACCCCAAAATAATAATAAATTATTGACTCTTAACCTCTAATTCTGGGTTGTCCAACCTGTGGCCCATTGAGGCTTGTAATGTGGCCCATGGTGCATCATTTCTAATTATGCATTATAGCCTACCTGCTATGTAACACTTAACGTTATCTTCACCTGTTTTGGTTTTGACAGCCTGTGGCTGGCAATCAGTTTATGGAGCAGCCGAGTGACCCACAACACCAGAAAGGTTGTATTCTACAACCCTGGTGTAGTTTAATGAAGGGTTGTTAGGTTACGTTTAGGTTATGTTGCATTGGCAGGGTCGAATGAGGGACGTTGCCCCTACAATGACGTATTAAACTTTTCATATTAGCAATGATCTGGGCCCTGATGGGTACTGATAATGGGCCCCCCTCAATCGTGGGGCCCGGGTGCAATGCACCCTCTGCACCCCCCGGATGGCCGGCCCTGCACGTGTGGTGTACGATGGCATTTGCACATAAACGAACCCTCTCTCCTGTGCAACGGGTAGATGAGGCAAAATTCCCAGGGGTAGAAGCTCCCCCCTGGCGTCGGTGCAGTTCCCCAACAAACAGTAGGCCGACGATAAGCATAGGGGGTGACAGCTTTACCCGGCAGCGCCCTGCTGAAAAATACCGTCTAATGTATCACTCGTGTGTCCATCAGAGGAACAAGTTGGGTACTCGACCTGCCATAGCCGGAAAAGGGGTTAGGAATTGCTTTTGCGTTGAATGTGCATTCACGGTAATAAAATATTACTAGCGAGCCTACAACCATGAACTGACGAGTCCAGATCCCTACCACTGGGTCATGCTTTTAAACCTACGCATTTTGTCGTCGATCGAGTAACGGTTCCTTTGCGTGTAGGTGACATCCCACACACCAATCCGTGTCTGGCATTTGAACTCAAAAAATTAAGGATCGAACCTCAGCATCATGTTTTCAAGAGGCGCAGAATTTTCCAAATTAGTTACTGAGAACTACTATATAAATAAGTACTACAGCTACGATAAATGTCAAGATATATTGACCTTGCTAAAATTTTGTTCAAAATGCAATTATTTTTTCAAATTCCCAAGAATTGCAATATACTGGCCGTGTAAATTCAGTACTTAAGGTCAATAGGTCGTTCGACCTGTCGGGTTACGAGCTTGACGTATAAGTTCATCATTGCATGTTCAATCCTCATCTTTTGTTTCATGTATAAGTTGACTTGGCTACTGCGTCAGTGGTTTAAGGATCGATACTGGATCGAAAACGGGTGGAGAGGCCCCACGTCCATCTTCCGTCTGTATTCACATCGTTCCGAAGAGGCCTCCTGTCTCTTTGCTATTATGGAGGGCCTAACTGAACGTTTTATACATCCTCATTCCAAATCCATTCCCTACCGTTGACTGGGAGACACACGGGAAGACTGTTGGATGACATTCTTACGTGGTCGGGTGCTGATCTAACACCACAACCCCTTGCTTCCGTAACAGCGGCCAATTTTCTTCGTTGGGTCAATGTCTTGCTCCCACCGAAACTTTTAATAATGCGTACTGAACTTTTGCATACATCATCATTCATCATCACCATACCCTTATCCCGTCTGGGGCAGGGTGGGTCTTCGGGTTCTTGTACTCCACTCAGCCTATCTCCCACCCAGTGGCGTCGCTGGTGTCGTCCCCCCTCTCCCGAAAAAACGTCGCTTCTTCTGCTTTGGTGTCGCCCCATTTGTCATGGTGCGAGTGGTGTCACGTCTGCTTTTGTCTTAATCAGCCCCGGGTGCTTCCAATTACCTGCATTCTCGTAAGAACTTTTGTACACCTACATGACATAAAACTATTCGAGTAGATTTTAACCATAGGATCAACGTGGAAATGATGAAGTGGAGAAAGGTAAGTGGAGTCCTAAGTGATGGAAGTGTCAAACGAAGGTGAAGGGCAGCTTCTACAAGGCAACGGTTATGTGGATCAGAGGCTATATAGATCAGAGTTTTGCGCAGTGGAGAACAATAGCCACGTACATGCGTGGGGTGCCCACGGAAGACAGACTAGTTCAGTGGTGGCGAACCTGTGACCCACCATGCAATTTTAAGAATCATATCTAGTTTATCGTCTACTAAACAACAGCAAATTTCACCCCGATGTATTCCATAAAATGAATATGTTTTGCTTTCAGTATTATTTTAAAGTTTTTTTCTCTATTTGCCACTTCAGAGGTTAGGCCGGCTATGCCATATGGATCAGAGTGTTGGGCAGTGAGGAAGAGCCACGTAAGTAGAATGCAAGTAGCCGAGATGTGTATGCTGCAGTATTTGAGCGGGGTGTCGAGAGCTAATAGTTACGAATTATTATTTTAGAGGAAGCCTGGGAGTGGAGGACATCGCGGAAGAAATGAGGGAGAGTAGGTTGAGGTGGTATGGACACGTAATGAGAAGAGGGGAGGGGGAGTTCGTTATATCCATTTCAGGAATGTAGGTGGTTGTAAGCACCCGGGGCAGGGGGAGACCGCAGCAGACGTGGGAGGAGGTTGTCCGTAAGGGTATGATAGTGTGTGGGGTGGCCAGGGACCTGGTGGAAGATAGACGGGAGTGGAGGGCTAAACCCCGCATACCCGACCCTGCATTCCCTGAAATTTGCCACCCTGCTATTTACCCTACCCGACCTTATTCATAAAATTAAATAGTTCTTGCACCTGACCCACGGATAAGTTTTTGGATTTTGTTTTTCGTGATATTGTGACTCGTCTTCAAAAAAGGGTTCGCCACCAGTGGACTAGTGGTAGTTCGGGAAATGTGGGGACAATAGATTGAGATGGTTTGGGCATAAGAAGAGAGGAGAAGGAACTGGCTCGGTCCATTTTCGACGACGCGGCGCCCCGGTGCACCTCGTCAATACGGTTTATTTCGTTGGTGTTTTAGGGCCCTTCAACTATATTACTATGTTACACTAACGGGTTTGGGAGTAAACCATGCAGCCATAACAGGCCAAACCCTTAGGCGGCTACTCGCGGGTGAGGATGAGGTAGGTGTAGGGGATGTAGGAGAGGGGACATTTGCAGCACCCAACATTCACTACCAACCACCCATGTTGGTACTAACGTGGGTACTAACCCCCTAACTACAGTGGTCATTAAACTCCGTCCACTGCGTAGTTCTAATGTTGAGTCTACACAAGCACTACGCTGTCAAGACGATTTTCGGGTATTTGCAGTATCCAGTGTTCCAAGCCGTCACCCATGCTAATACTGGCTGCGTGTTGCTTTGCTTCTCTTCAGTGATCAGGCGAGAAGTGGTGTGTCCAACGCAATACAGCCTCTCCCCCGCAAAAACAGACGTAGGAGTGTTACGGGAGTGCCAGCAGTCACAGACTAGACCCAGTGCCGGACCCAGACCCAGACCCAGTAAGCGGAAGCCTGGGGCCTAAACATTTTGTGGGCTTCAAAACTTAAGGAAAGGGCCTCAAAAGGGCTTGAAAATGGCCTCAAAATTGAAATAGCCTAGGGCCTCTTAATATCTAAATCCGGCACCTAGGGCCTCGTAATGTCTAAGTCCGGCACCTAGACCCTCCATTACGGGGGATGTCTGCGGAATTCCCAGGTAAATTAACTTGTGTCGACGTCGGCGAAAGAAATTCTTCCAAGGGGATGTGGCAATATGTCTGCAATTGACTTAGTAGTATGCCGTTCAATAGCGCTCTTATGTGTTCCTTTCACTAGCCGCATGAACCCCGTACTCGATCCTTCTCTAGCCGGGAAAATGAATTGTTGTTGAGCGGCTGTATGGCGTTGGACACACCAGTTCTCGTCTGATCACTGAAGTTGAGCAACGCAACCTCTGAGCTAGTACTAGTATGGGTGACCGCTTGGGAAAATGGGTACTGCTAATATCCAAAAATCGTTTTAACAACACAGTGTTTGTACAGACTTTGCATTAGAACTATACAGCGGATGGGGCTGTACTAAAGAAACGAAACGAGTTCGTGTTTTTGATGATGATGATGATGATGGATAAACAGAAAGTGGGAAATTCAGGAAAAAAATCCAAAGTATCAGATGGTTGGCATGGAACTAATGCCGACGTGCGTCACTTTCTGTTGGCTTCTCATTGGATAGTTGGTTCCAATAGATTCTAACTCTTCTTACAGTTGAGAAAGAGTGGATCTGAATCAAGTCTTAGAACTGCCCGAGTAAGAGCAGATCGATAGCAGCAGTGGTAGCAGCGTGTGTTTTGATTTGGTGACGATTTTTGCAGAGCGAGAGAGAGAGTCTGCACGTGATGCGTTCACAAACATTTCATTCAGTTTTGTACGTTTAAGAGGCATGATAGTGTTAATCCAAGCGGAATACCTCTGATTCAGGTAGGATAAAACAATTTTCTTGTAATTTTTTTCTGTTGGAATCATTCGCAACTCAACAAGGTGCATATTTGAAAAAAATATCGAAACATGCACTGCTAATTACGTACTGCACAACCTAAAATGGATACATCGCTTGTAACTATATAAAGTAGAATTACAGTTTTGAAAGCAATATTTCGGCAATAAACAAATACTGATAATCTTACCTCATAAATATACAGCAATTACATTTTATGAAGCCCGAAAAGTCAAAGTGGATAGAGAATGGATTCATGGAACTAATAAAAAAAAGTAATGACAACGCCTAAGTGCGTAAATCGTTAAAGGTATTTACAGTGTGAACTTGCTGGAATAAATCCGTGGTTAAATTGGTCTTCGATGTTCTTGTTAGAATAAAAGGTTAGCATTGCCAACATTTTTCTTCCTAAAAGCAATAAAAATAAGTTCAATAATAAATCGGATTAAATTGACCCTATTCGCATCAAGCCACTGGCCCAAAAGGACCACAACATGCATCATCTTTTGTAGACGCAAATGGCAAACGCATTCTGAAACCTATGTTTTAGCAAAACTATGTTTGTTCGTCATTATTAATGTAGCGCCTGTCTGCCAAAGAGTGTTCACATGAGACTTTTCAAATACGTAAAAAAAGGCAAAGTGAATGGTGAAATGTGAATTGCAAACCTATTTGTGTGTATCGTAATTTAGTGAACCTATGTAGAACCCGGAAGTGGTGATAAGTGCGGAGATGGCCCATTTAAGAATTTGAACAAATAGAGAAAACGAAAATACTGTAGAATGCAAGAAGCTGCAATGCGAATGCTGTGGTACATGAGTGGGGTGCCCAGAGCAGATAGAATTGAAACGGTATATGTTAGAGTAGTTTGGTGGTAGGGGACATTGCAGAAATAATGAGAGAATTAACTGAGGTGATATGGGTACATGGAGAGAAAAAAGTAGGAGAAACTCACTAGGCCCTTTAGAGGGATGCAGGTTATTGGTAGCGCTTGGGGATTGTTTGTTTATTTTGTTGGTGGTTTAGGGCCCTTCAACTAGAAGGTCATTAGAGTCCCGTACACTGTGTAGTTCTAATACAGAGGCTCACAGACACTAAACGAATTCGACGATTTTTGGGTATTAGCAGTAGGCCTACCCAGTTTTCTAAAGCGGCTACCCATGTTAGGGGGAGCGGCGAGTTGCGTTGGACACACCAGTTCTCGTCTGATCACTGAAGTTAAGCAACGCAAGCCCAGTTAGTACTGACATCGGTGGTCGCTCGGGAAAGCTGGGTACTGCTAATACCCAATAATCGTCGCATTAGTGTAGTGTCGGTGCAGTATATGCATTAGAGCTATACAGTGGACGGGTCTCTAATGACCTCGTAGTTGACGGGACCTTAAACTCCAACAAACAACAACAAAATACCCATGTTAGTACTTGCTGGATTTGCGTTATTTAACTTACGTGATCAGACGAGAACTGGTGTGTCCAACGCACTGAGCCGCCCCCTAGTGCTTGGGGAAGGAGAAGACCAAAGCAGACGTGAAAGCAGGTTGTGCGTTAGGTATCCAGCATTAGGATATGGCAGGGTTTGGGGTGGTCGCAGGACCTGTTGGGAAAGTAGGTTAAGTGGAGGTTTCAAAACCCACAGACCCGACTCTACTACAGACAGGATAAGGGAATTATGATGATGATAATAGAGAAGTATAATTTTTTTGATTCAGTAGAATGAACATTCGAACTTTACACTGAAGTGCAGTTTAGAGCTAGGAAGACCATGTTAAAGATTCGGAGAAAAGGTGAAAACTCAAGGAAGATTGAAAACGATATACCATATTTATTTAAATACACGTCAAAGTACAAATTGGTGTGGCGTTAAATCAAGGGCGGCTATTATTATTTTTTAATTCAAAAATGTTATTACTACCTTACTAATAATTTTTAATCATGGCCATGGTTTTCTTCTGCACTGTGAACGAAGTGTGTGACATTATTGATAGATTCCATGACAATGCAAAAAGATTTACTCAAAAGGACACAGGACAACGAAAAAACAATGATTCATACTATTATAATGTACAGTGAGCTTTGTTTCAACGCTATATTAAAGATGGTAATCTTCGAATTAACACCGCGGCATTAATTCATGGGCAGCGTTTATTCGAATAATGTTTTACAATGTAGGGATCTTCTCTCTCACTCTTTCTCGTCATAAGAGCTGACAGTTTGAAGGTTATAGCTCCTCCTTCTGATAACCAGTGCGGGATTTATCATTAGGCTAAGTAGGTTGAAGCCTAGGGCTTCAAAACCTAAGAAAAGGGCCTCAAAATTGAAATATCCTAGGGCCTCTCAATATTTAAATCCGGCACTGCTGATAACATCACAATGCTATCATGGTCCAGCACCCCAACACACTTGCGTTTTACCCCTCTTTCTTTTATTCACTGGTTAGTGATCCATCATAGGTACAGTATATACTGTATTTATAGAGTAAGAATACACTCACAGAGATAGTTGATCCTACGAGAATCATCCTGGAGATATGCACCCTGCTTTTTTTTAATTTGGTCACTTTAAATAAATGAATTCATGTACGCGGCCTGTGGTTCACTTTTGTCAGTCTTAAGTTTCTCCAATCCATCCCACGGATTATTCTTTTATATTTCTGCAGCCGATCATCTCTACCATCAAAACAAAGTATGTCTTGCAAAGAAACAAAATGCTATTTATAGACAAATTATGGCAACATTTTGTAATGATTTTGGATTTATGGAATCAAGTGATTTTATAATTTATTATCTCCCCACCCCCCTTCTCAGAAATTTTGCATGCAGTCGTTTAATCGATACAGTTCGATAATATCATCTTGAACTTTTTTGTTTGATCCAACAAAGGGAATCAGATTTTACTGTGACAACATTTTTATACATTTATTGATTAAGTTAGGTACAGCTAACTAAACATAATTATTTGGAAATTCGTTTGGAAGGGTCCCAAGATAATAGGAAAGATAGCAGTATGACGATAATACCGTATTACCCATGAAACCATTTGCCAAAAATAGTAAGTGATACTCTCCCACACCTGAAGGTTTTTCTGCACTACGCGTATATTTCGCTTAGCATGTAGACGACCTTGTACACTGCACCAAATCTTTAAATCTCATACTATATGTCGAAAAGGAAATTTAGGTTTCCCTTTGGCCAAAATCAAAATCATTTCGCCTCTACCAGAGTATACAATGAAAGTCACTGACCTAGGCGTCATTCAAATACATGCATAACAGTAATTATAGTCAGTTCACTTTCATGTCATGCATAAACCTCAAATACTGCATCGAATTTCTTCTGTTGGGTAAACTGGCATCCCCCACAGACACCGTCTGGATTGCACTCAGTCAGAGCATTTTCATCAAGAATTGTGGCTTATCCTAAAAATTACTCTTCAAGGGCAAAGGTGATGTCCAAAACTGGTTACTATAGAGGTTACCATCTTATGAAGCTGTGGGAGAGAGTAATGGAATGTCGCCTTCATTTGATTTGATTAATTTCACGGGTTGGGGAGTAAGCCAAGCAGCCATAACAGGCCGAACCCTTAGGAGGCTGCTCGCCGGAGATGAGGAGGTAGGTGAAGAGGATGTAGGCGAGAGGAGATTTGCAGCACCCAAAGTTCTTTACCTACCACCCATGTTGGTACTACCGTGTGCTTGCGCTGCTTCTCTTCAATGATCTCATGAGAACTGGTGTATCCAACGCAACTTGGCTGCACAATAGGATAGTACTAGTGTCAGGGGAAATCAATTTTGGTTTTTTCCAAGTAGGCCCACAATGAAACCAATGTTCATTCGCAGGGAGATGATACAAAAGCATAGGGCAGCAGAGAAGGATCTCCATTCAGTCTTTATTGATTAGGAGAAGGCTTATCCCAGTGTTCCCCAGCAAGTAGTTTGGTAGGTATTACACAAAAGGGGGTGGAAGAAGGGTTTATTAGGATAGTGTTGGATATATACAACGAGTCGAAAACTGCGGTAAGGGCTCGTTGGGAAATACTGGAGGTTTTCCAGTGAAGATTTGTGTGCATCAAGGTTGAGCACGAAGTCCATCCCTCTTCATTCTGTTTATGAACGAACTGCTGACGTGAGTAGGGGAATGGGGAGCTGTATTGCAGAAGATACAGGGAAACTTAGTGACTCCAAAGATCAAGCAGAGAGAGAGGCCTGAACGTTGTTAGAGCTTCAATGGTGACGTACTATCTGGGGGCAAGCTGGTGAGAAAGGTGCAAGAGGTAAAGTACTTAGGATCAGTGTTGCAAAGTAACGGGGAGATGCATTCAGATGTTTCCCATATAGTCAATGGGGGATGGTTGAAGTGGAGACAGGCAAGCGGATTCTTTTGTGGTAGGAAGGCCCCAAAAATTTGAAAGGAAAATTTTATAGGGCAGTGGTTAGGCCAGCTATGGTATTTGGAACACAGTGCTGGACAGTGAGAAAGAGCCAAGTTAATAAAATGCATGAATGGGCTGTCAAGAGCTGATAGAATTAGGAATGAGTATATTAGAGGCAGCTTGGGGGGGGGGGGGGGGAGGGCCGTCACGAAAAAAATGACGGGGGGTAGATGGAGGAAGTATGGACACATAATGCGAAGATGAGAGGAGGAGCTCGTTAGGTCCATTACAGGAATGCAAGTGGTTGGAAGCAGCCGGGGCATAGGGAGACCAAAGCAAACGTGAGAGCGGGTTGTCAATAAGGATATGGTAGTGTGTGGGGTGGACTGCAGAGACGTGAGTCAGAGGACGGAGAGTCAGACGAATCCTCGTGCGGACCATCCCACGATTGGTAGGTGCCAAGAGGTATGACAGTCGCTAGACAGCAGAAGGCGAAGCAGGGCCGGCGCTATATTTTACGAGGCCCTGTGCAAACTAATTATGTGGGGCCCCGTGAAAACATGAAGCGGGGCCTTTCTATCAATAGGTTCATTAATCCGAATGCGAGGGCCCTGTGCCGTCGCCCTGTTCGCACACCCATCACGCCGACCCTGGGGCGAAGCCTAAAATATTAATAAGGTAGACTTTCAACGCCCACGCCAAACTGTTTGCTAGAAAGGCAGAAGTCAAGTAAAAGAGTACCAAAAGGGGAAAAGGGGCCAAACAATATACAGTATCAGTAAAAGCAAGGACCAACAGAGAAAAGTACCAGGGCGGAGGTGGGGAAAATGGCCAAACTATAGTTTGTATAATAGGCAAGCCTGTTTGGTTTTGGGATCATGATGTAGAACGATGAATTTTGCCTATTAAACAGCCAATGTAGCAAAGGAGCTTAGGTGCAAGTGACATGTGCACACCACATGGGACCACGGTTTTGTGTTCCATTCGTCGAAGGTGTAGTAGGAGCTCCATTCTCGTCCAAAGAGTCCAATTAGGATCGAATATGGAACTATGGATTGACGAGTCAAGAGGGCAGCCATTACGCCACGACGATGCAGCAGTGTGTCAAAAACATCATTTGTAATAAGTAGATTGATGCTGAAAAATTAATTGCCAATTAGGTTGACGGAGGTCAAATGCCAAACAAGCCCTGAAATCTAGGCATATTTTTAAATTTGGTCCTGGTATATGATAGAATCGGGGTGTTTTGTATGCAATGAGGATTTTTCACGTGACTAAAAGTGATAAACATATCACTGCCAAGTGACAGTCATATTTCCATAATATGCAGCGCTAATTGGGTTAATGCGATGAGTGCTACAGACCATGATGTTGGGGAATGGATAATTATTACAGCTCACAAAGTATAACCACTTAATGAACCGAACTTTAACACTGAGTTCAGCATAGAGAGGTTCGATTCTAACCGGAGTCCCAGCTTTCGCCTCTAACAACAGTGACAGTTGAAATATGCCTGCCGGACCAGCTGTATTGTGTAGGACACACCAGTTAGCGCCTAACCACTGAAATTAAGCTACGCAACCCCAGCTAGTACTAACATAGGTGGCCGGTTGGGAAAACCGGGTACTGCTACTACCGAAAAATCGCATTAATCTAACGTCTGTGCAGTCCCTGCATTAGAACTACATATTGAACGGGGTTGTAATGACCACCGTAGTTTAAGGGCCCTTACACACCAACAAATAGGGAGACCATGTCCCAGGCGTCCCTTCCCTCAACACGATGTTCGTGACGGTGTAGTGGGGCTAGATAGCCCAGCTACGCCCCCACCACAGTGGGTCCAATGGCCCATCTGGTGCAGCCGAAGTACGTGAGATGGGAGTTGTCATCCACCCCCGGGCAGCAAGGGCACACCAACGAGTTCGCTTTCATACCTAATTCAGCTAGACGCGGAAGCGCTCGCATCCATTCAGTAACTGAGTGACGTAGTACCCCAAACTTCCGATGCTTTCCCCGAACCTGGAATGAGCTTAGCAATCCATTACTGAGTGTCTGGGAGGGTTTCGCGCTCTAATGAAAAAGGGGTGCTGGAGGTCGTCCAGGGCTTTGGGAAAAGTTGCTTCATTTGTCATTTTTTCAGGTGGGGGCATTTGAAAACAGACAGAAATGCAGCCAACCATGAAATTGTCAACTAGTGAAGTACTCTGCACGTTCACTGTTCTCTCCTTGTGCAGGTGGGGGCGGAAGAAACCATTGCTCACATACCTCATGGTCATCAACCTCTGCACTCCTGATCTCAGAACGCCTGCCCGATGTCAATCGTGAATTTTCTCTCCTCCGCAATCGCTCTATTTCAGCCAACCACCATATTTCTGTGGTAGATCCCCTGAGGCTTCCTTGCGAGGTGCATCCAAACCACGACCCCTACCCTATCTTGGTGTCATGATAATGCAATGAGCAACGCCTCGTTTGATCACTGAAGTTAAGCAACCAAACCTAGCTAGTACAAGCATGGATGACCGCTTGGCAACACTGGGTACTGCTAATACCCCAACAACGTAGTGTCTGTGCAATCTCTGCATTGGAACTACGCAATGGATGGGGCTATAATGCCCGACTAAACAAGAAACACCTATGAAACGAGAAAAAAAATGATATTGCAAGAAAGGCCATTTTTCCTTGAAGTGAAGTTTTACACACCATGGCTCTACTTCCTATTTGAATGCAGGCACAAGTGGGGCTTTCTTCTTGCCCAGAAGTAGCCATCTGTGTTTTGAGAATTGATCCTGCAACCATGGACTTACGAAGCTTAATAAGCTAATTACAGCCACCGAAAAAGACTATAGGAGGAGACGTACAAAGATGTTGACATTTGTCGAGGTGCATTAACAACTTTACCAATTCAGTAAAGGACAGAAATGAGGTTATATGCCCAATCAACCGGCGTATCTCCTAAAAAGGAAATTAGGTCACAATTGTCGTAATTACATCTCTAAATAGCGTACATTATCTAACGGGGGAGTGCACACCATGTTCCGAAAGGGTTACTAATTATTTATTAACCCTTTGATTTCACTAACCCCTTGATTTCACCCCCATGATTTCACTAACCCCTTCATTGACATTTTTATTTACCAATTACTTACCAGCGACGTCTTGCTACTATAGCTATATTCTCCCCATTTACCCTTTCCCACCAACAGCACGGTTGGGTGTCCCTTTGCCTCCCTTCAAGACCCACTGGTGCTGTATTAGAAGCAGGCGGCCTCTGTAATTCCCTTAGTTTATTTACCGTCAGCCTTCTTTTCCTCCACAAGTCAAAACAGAATAGCCTGTGTTTTCTACCTTCTCTACAAAGATTTCGGCAACAAATACCAGCAGTTTTGGTTACAGGGTTAGTGGTTTCAGGTTCGATCCTGACCTCAGGGTGGCTTCTATGGAGAAAGATAGGAGATTCCACTGCGCAATCCGTTAGGTGGGAGAGAAACCGTGGCCCGATATCATGCGTACGATGTCACCTGCACGGAAAGAAATCCTTGACTCAATAAATTGTCAACTTCTGAGGTCCTTTGAGGACAGCAGAGAAGGGCAGTTCAATAGGACAATGCTCGAATAAAACCACGTCAAATAAATCTTACCCTAACCAACCCTAGCCTTACTAAACAGTAAGGAATGGTAAAATTACAGTTGTTGTTTTAGAGCCTACGACTACATTGGTCATTAGGGCCAAGATGGTACGAAAGTGCTGCAGTCAGACATGGTGAAAGGTATTCGTCATTAGGGCGCAGGACAATGCTGCAGTTAAACATTGGCCATTAGGGCTTAGGATATTGTCGCAGTTTGACATTGGCCTTTAGGGCCCATACAGTCAGATAGACATTGGTCATTAGGGCCCAGAATGGCTACTAATGTAGTGCCTACTCAGGCTCTACACTAACGAATGGGTATCAGTAATACAAAGTGTTCCCATGCAGTCACCCATCCTAGTACTATCTGGGCTTGCGTTGCTTAACTTCGGGGATCAGACCAGAACCGGTCTGGCCAACGCAGTGCGACCGCTCTGCAAAATTACAGACAGGACCGGGAAATTCCAGTGAAAACCGAAAAAATTCCATATTTTGCGAATTGCTCTGAATGTGCGGAACCCTTTGAACATGGAATGGTTAGACCGGTAGAATTCCCAGTTTTTGTTGGTGTTTTAGGCTCCTTCGACTACAAGGTCAATAGAGCCCCGTCCACTGCATAGTTCTAACGGCCCCCATACACTTTCAGTGTTATGTTCAGTGAAAACTGTACAGTTAGATCGCTACGTGTGTCGAATCTACATTTAAATTTTTTTAACTGAAGGTCTTTTGTTGTTTGTTTGTTTGTTGGTGTTTTAGGGCCCTTCAACTACAAAGTCATTAGAGCGCCGTCCACAGCATAGTTCTGATGCAGAGACTGCACAGACACTACACCAGCGATCTTCATACTGTGTTCCGCGGAACCCCAGGGTTCCGCAATGCATCTCTGGGGGTTCTGCGAGTCAAGATGAAAATTCGTTAGCAGAACTGAAGTTAAGCAGCGCAACCCCAGCCAGTACTGACATGGGTTCCGCGAGTCAACAAAGTTTGAAAACCACTGCACTACACTAATGCGACGATTTTTGGATATTAGCAGTACTCAGTTTTCCCAAGCGGTCACCCATGTCAGTACTGGCTGGGGTTGCGCTGCTTAACTTCAGTGATCAGACGAGAACTGGTGTGTCCAACGCAATTCGACTCTCCCTTAAGATCTTTTGGATTGGCAAAAGATTTAACTATGCAGTTGAACTCAACTTCACGTGTGTGGCATTAAATTTAGTCCAAACTGTATAACGCAGTAGGGGGTATCCATAAAGGACGTCATGGTATTTTACCAAAGACTGCACTGAAGATTAAAATCTATAATAAAAGAAATTTGACGTCCACTAGTCATGAACTGCCCCCACCGCAATGTCACTTATTGCCCAACACTGCATTACCCCCTCCCCCATAAAGCCTGACGTCCTTTATGGACGTTCATGTAGTTCAGGAGGCATAGTGTGTGTGTGTGTGGAACAGTGGGTTCGAACTATGAGTGTGGGAAAATTCTCTGAGTTTGAACTGTGCATGTGTGGCAAAATCTCTTTAAATTTTAACTGAAGATATTTCTCAACAGTTTTAACTGAACAGTTAGAACTGAAGATAAAACTGAGCATGTATGGGGGTCTTAATGGAGAAACTGCACATACACTACACTAATGCGATGATTTTTGGGTATTACACACACAAAAAAGGAGTGAATTCACTCCTTAAGAGGAGTATAATCACTGCCACTATTTGTACCTTTTACTCCTTTTGAGAAGGGAGTATGTAAACAAAAGGAGTATTAAAAATTAAATTTAAACTGGAAATTTAAAATTAAAATAAAATTCAAAATTATTTTCCTTCATAGATTTTATTTTTCTTTCAACTGCATCTAACACTGCAGATTTTTATTAGTCATCAACAACATATTTCAATACAAGTAATACTGATCAATTTTCTTTTAATGCTTTGTCACTACAATTCACATCAAGATTGTTTTTCAATCCTTCATACTGTTGTTTCAACATCAGAATTATTGCATTTACAAGTCCTGTTGGTTTGGTATAATTGAGATCCAAAAACAGGGTTTCAACAAATGAAAGTGTTCTTTTTATACAAGGATTGTACTTGATATTAAATACCCAATAAATTGAAAATATTACACAAAATGCTTTCACAAAATTATTTTTAGTACAAAATTCTAAATTGTCACAAAAGATCACAATCACTGTCTTGTCTAATTTGTCAGAGTTGTTATAATCTATCACTCCATATGGAAAATGGCATGTCTCATTCTAAAATTAAAATTATTTTTAACATTAAAAGAGGCAAGAAGCTTATTGCTTTAATGTAAATATATAAATATTAATAAAAGAATCTTGCAGATCTTTGTTTTAAATATTGATTGAAGTCTCTCTTTTAAAATAATAGGAATGGACATTAGAATTAGTGAAGCATCTCCATCTAAAATCAAAATGATTTGTCACTACAAATCATATTTACAGTTATCATTTTTTTACCAGTAATGCATTTCCAAATTTTACCTTTGAAATTCTTTGAAATGTCCAAATAATTGCATTTGCTCTCTGCTGCTTTTAGTATCCTTGTACCAAATGTCTTTATTCCAGTGTATACCATGTCCATTATGTTTCTCTTAGTAATCCTCATAAAGTCCATAAAAAGCTATAAAATAAAAATTTCTTTTCAATAATGCTTCTAAATTTAAACTGTAATGCAAGCTATTTACATGTTCAGTGACTTTCAGAAATGGATACATCTCCAAAACGTCATCCAGTTTCTCAGTTTTTATGACAATTTGATGATGAGAGAAAGTTCTTTCCATTCCATCTTTCACCAATGAAGATAGGTGTTTCTGTACAATGTGTGATTTTCATTGCTTTTATCTTCATTTTTTGTTTTAAAGCCAAATTTCATTCTCATCTCAGTAATGTTATCAGTAGTAATCTTCTTCCTTTCATTTTTAAATCTATATTTGATAATGTTTCTCCAACCATCCTAGTTCAAATGAAAAATAATAGTACAACATACATTGTTTAAATTTGAAATAGTTAATGAGCACAAATATTGCATTTTATTTAATACATAACCACTTCCATAAAGTTCCTTTAAATATGGAAACCATTCTATCAATTGAATTGCCGTTGCTTTGTAGCAGTGTTTCACATACCTGTAAATTAAAATGTTAAATTACAAATTAGGAAAAACAATCTCTTTATATGTACAGTAAGTCCTCGACTTATGCGATTTCGACTTACGTGATTTCGGACTTAAGCGATTTTTTTAAACAAAAAAAATGTAGGCTACGTGCACACTGTATAGTCAAGACTGTTTGACGACAGTCTATGTACTATGTACGTAATTGTTAATCAATTTTCACTAATAGCGCCATGCTACCCATTGGTTTTTGTTGCCTGAGCTGAGCACACTGACTGAAATCAGACAGTCTGGACTATAGTGAGCACCTAGCCTTAGGTGTGACACTGTGGTGGTGGGGTAACTCAGTTGTGCACTTTGCTTTCTGTAATGTCCACCACCCCCAAGGTACATTCCTAATTCATTGCTAATTCTATCAGCTCTCGACACTCTACTCATATACCACAGAATTTGCATCTCGGCTACTTGCATTCTATTGACGTGGCACATCCTCACTGCCCAACACTCTGATCCCTATAGCATAGCTGACCTATACCACTGCCCTGTAAAACTTCCCTTTCAGCTTCATTGCGACCCTCCTATCACACAGGACTAAATGACAATTAACACTGGTCCAATACTTTAAGAAGTTCATCTATAAATTCAGTATGTATGCAGATTGTTATGTGCAATATGTCCAATAAATATGTGCAATAAATAATATTTTCTTAGGTTATCTAGATAGAGCTATTGGACTTTCACCTTACGTTTAAAACTAAAATATTTTTTGTCAGAAATGCTAAATATAGTGCTTTCTTCGACTTACGCGAATTTTTCCACTTATGTGAAAACCTCCGGAACCAATTAATCGCATAAGTTGAGGACTTACTGTACTCACTAGTACTTACATTCCATATTGGCTAACAAAATCCTCATATAATATGTTAACAATATTCTTTCTAAGCCAGAGGCGTACCGAGGGGGTGCGGACCGCACTGGGTGACACCATTTCAGGGGGTGACACTATTGCAAAGTCTCAGATCCAACCTTTTCCTACAGCACTACACCTATTTCAATTTTAGTTTCAATGAATGCGAATTTTGTATGAGACAAAGTCCAGTTAGTGGATTCGCTTAATCCCATTTAGTTCGTTGGTATTTTAGGGCTTTTCGACTAGAGCCCCATCCACTGCATATTTCTAATGCAGAGACTGCTCAGCCACTACACTAACGTAATTATGTTGGGGTATTAGCACACTGTAATAAGCTTACTCCAGGTCAATGAAGAAGGGTAATAGCCAGGGTATGAACATCTTGGGGAAATACTGGGGGCTTCCCAGTAGAGGCCAACTGGTGAAAAAGGTGCTAGAGTAGTATTAGTAGGTTATGTTACACTATTGGGTTGGGGGTAAGCCAAGCAGCAATAACAGGCCAAACCCTAAGGAGGCTGCTTGCAGGTGAGGAGGGGCTAGGTGTAGGGGACGTAGGAAAGGGGAAATTATGTGATAGGAGGGTACCATTCATGTTGAAAGCGAAGTTTTACAGGGCAGTGGTTAGACCAGCTGTGCTATGAATAGGTTGAGGGAGCAAGATCATTCCTATGAGGGGTTTCCACACAGGCGTGAGGGAGAATAGGTTGAAGTGGTATGGACACGTAATCAGAAGAGGGGAGGAGCTCCTCAGGTCCTTTTCAGGAATGCAGATGGTTGGAAACCGCTGAAGCAGGGAAGACTGAAGCAGACGTGGGAGCAAGTTGTCCACAAGGGCATGGTAGTGTGTGGGGTGAACGGGGATCTGGTGGGAGATAGGCAGGAGTGGAGGACTGAAACCCACAGATCTGGCCCTGCCAAAAGTGGGATACCTGATTTCCACCCACACTAATGCTATCCCAGAGGCGACATTCCATGACCCTCTCTCTGAGATTCAAGGAGTGGCTCATCATGCTTTATATCTCTATAGTTACCACACCCTTGGACATCCCTTTGCCCTTGAAGAGTGGTACTATCCAACTCTCATGCCATGCCAATGGTATTCTATTTCTGTTGCCTATCCTCCTGAGAAGTTTCCCTAGCCACCTATTACCTGTCCTCCCTAGGCTATGCCACACTTGAATCAGGTGTTCCACCTGGGCCTACAGCTTTTCGACCTCTCATTTTCCTAAGCGCCCTGGTTACACAGTTCACCATACCCTGCCAATGCAGGATAGGTGGCGAGGTCCCCGTCTCCCCTTGCAGCATTCAAGAAGCTATGGAAGTACTCTTTCCACCAGCACATTGCCTCCATTCGGGAGAGTAGGACCCTACCTCTGCTATCCTTCACTGTTATAGCCCAAGGTATACCTTTAGCTGCCCTATTTCTTGCCTTGGACAGTTTGAAAACCTCCCCTTCTCTTGTCCATAACTGCTCATAGAGTGCCTCATACTTCTGGTGCTTGGCCAGGGTAATGATCCTACTAGTGCTGGTCTTAGGGAAGTTCTGCAGGGCAGTGGTTAGGCCAGCTTTGCTATATGGCTCAGA
The DNA here is from genome assembly GCA_013389805.1 of Trigoniulus corallinus. NCBI lineage: Eukaryota > Metazoa > Arthropoda > Diplopoda > Spirobolida > Trigoniulidae > Trigoniulus > Trigoniulus corallinus. The sequence continues at coordinate 22,932,609 of JAAFCE010007744.1, forward strand.
GTGCTGGGAATTGAGGAAGAGCCACGTCAACAGAATGCAAGGAGCTGAGATGTGTGGGGTGTTGAGAGTTGATAGAATTATGAGGAATGAGTATATTAGACGTAGTCTGGGGCGGTGGACATCGCAGAAAAGATGATGGAGGATAGGTTGATGTGTTACGGACATGTAATGAGAAGCGGGGAAGAGGAACTCATTAGGTCCATTTCAGGAATGCAGGTGGTCAGAAGCACCCAGGGCAGGGGGATACGATGCAGACGTGGGAGCAGGTTGTCCATAAGGATATGGCAGTGTGTGGATGGGAGGGCTGGAACCCACAGACCCGACCCTGCCACAGGCGGAATAAGGGTATGATGAGGATGATGATGCATTCTGTGCTGAATGGACATGCATTCAAGCTAAAAGGTACATTAGGTAGCAGGCTCTTTGCTCTTCAGGAAAGCATATCTCACCACCCTCTACTTGGGGGCCCTCATCAAAAGCCACCGTCCCGCTTTGCCCTCTGGAAAATTTGGTCACCTTACTATAGTACAGCTGTGGCGAGCCTATGGCACACGTGCCAGGGGTGGCATGCAGAACAATCTTGTTGGCTCGTAACAACCACCAGGTTGTTAAGTGCTAACCATATAACGTACATAGCATACATATGCATTATATGTATTGTACATATACAGTATATAAATACGTTATGTACAGTATATATGTTGTGTATAATGTTATACAATATATCATGGCTGTATATAACATAATATACATAATATATATTTTGAAGTGAAAATCAGAATAATATTTACTTAAATTATGAATTTAAATTGTTTACATTTAGTAAGCTAAATGACAGTATTCTTAACTTTAGATATGGAAAATCAGATAGGGCAAATAAGCCCCCTGATCTTGCAAAAGGATTTCTTTTTGGAAATTCTGCATTTAAAGGTAGGGTTAGTGCCTCATGGTACCTATTTAGATTATTACCAATAATAATTGGAAGTCAAATCCCTATTACAAATCTTGCATGGCAAGTATAATTAAAATTCCATTGCATAGCTGATATTCTCTTTGCTCCATGCATTCCTAAAACAATATTACCTTACCTTAGCATACTTATTGAAGAATTTTATGAAATGTTTAAAGATGTTTTTCCAAATGTGAATAATTGTGAGTAATTATTTTAAAACTGTAGCAAACAAAGCTAAAAATTTTAGAAATATAGACTACTCTTTAGCACACCATCAGCAAATGTTATTGTGTTACTGGCTGGAGCCCTTAAGAAGTGAAGGAGATGATATACAAGGGAAACATCCAATTCAATCAAAAATACTACCCTATATGCTAACACAGTCATTTTCTTCATCTCAAATTCATGTTCCTGATGACATTTGGGCTTTTAAAAGTATAACCCATTCTGGCACCACATATACTAAGCAATTGATATATTTACTGGTGGTAAATATTACCTATGTGGAATGATTTTAAAATCGTTCTGTTTCTCTTCTCACTTTCATTCATACATTATTGAGAATGACAATGAATGGGTTATTTTTCAGTCATGAGATGTAATGGACTTCACAGGATTAGATTCACACATTGTAAACAATGAAATGCTACTGTCATCAAGATATTCTTGTTTGACTTTGACAATGAATGAGAAGATGTGCCTTTCATTGAATATAAAGAAATGCAAATGAGAATATCCCTGTTGTAGATACATGGACTTAATTATTTGTTAATAAAAGTTGATTGTAAATATTCCATTTACCGTATTATCTCGTGTATAATGCGCACTTTTTTCCCGAAAAATTGGATGCAAAGTCTGGGTGCATATTATACATACTGTAGGTGTAAAAATTTCGGCCATTATCAGGGAACACTAAACACGCATAAAGAATACTGGATCATCCATTGAAAGCAAGAAGAGACATTTTTGCTTATTAACCTCATTTAACTTCTATTAGATGCTGTTTTGAGTTAGTTTTATAAATATAATATTTAGCTACCTACACTTTATTTACCTTCATACCATAGATACAAGTGCTTGTATATTAATACAAGTGTAACCATAGATATAATAATACTAGCGTACTACTATAAAAAATTAACAAGTCCTGTAATAAAAATGAATATTCTAAGTCCAGTTATGTCCAACAATACCGATATTAAAAGCCTAAAAATTCTTCACAATCGTCATCTGAAATAATTGGGAACTGGCAAACTTAACCTGCGTATTATACACAGGTGCATATTATACACAAGATAATACGGTAATTCTTTTTCTGGTTATTCATTTATCATTACCAATATAATTGCACATGCACCATCATTGCTAACAAAAAATAAAACTTGCCAAGTAAATCAAGGCAGTGGGTAATAAATATATGCTACATGTATAGTAGAAAAGGGAGTAATCCAAAAAAATACTCCTGTGGGAAGAAGCATTACGTTGATAAACTGTCTCCGTAAAATCACTGCCCAATAGATCACCTTGCAACCCGAGAGGACATCAATGGGCACTCACCCCTGCCATAGGCGGGAAAAGGGTTAGTGATAATGCTGTATATCGATGGTGATGGGCTATGACTTTTTGCGGAAAACTCTTCCAATTCTTCCAGAAAGTTGTTTATTTACTTTCAAATGGATTCTGCGATGTATCGACCTGGGAGTTTGGACGATGTGGTCCTCTATTTCACTCGTGCTGTAAATTCGTGAAAACTAAAGGGGCTATGATATTCATTTTGCAGTCAGCCATGAAAAATCTCCGTTCAGTTTTCTTCAAATGAGTCTCTGGTGATTATTTTCGGCTCTTCTTTCTGGCTTCTTTCTGTAACTGACATTTCGCTCCTCTATTTCTGCTGTATTTATTCATGGTTGGGTTAACCATCATTAATTATAACCAACTACTAGCCCTTTAAGGGTGTCTACTGTCTGTCTCTTTTAGGCCAGGGCAATGCTGGATGAAATGGGAAAATGACCTGGCTCTTGACTGGAACACTTTTACATGAACTTTTCTGTTTATGACAAATACAAACTGATGAAGTTGTTTACAATTTGATGAAACAAACGTTGGACCCACCTTGGTGAAAGAGAGAAAGAGAGGCAGACTGAGAGAGAGAGAGAGAGGCCCTCAGTGCGCCTTCCGACGGATGGGGTGTAAGTCGTGGGCCCCGTGGGCCACGCGGTCACCCATGCTAGTACTAGCTGCGGTTGCGTTGCTTAACTTGTGTTCAGACGAAAACTGGTGTGTCCAATGCAATATAGCCGCTCTCACGACTACGGCAGGTGCTACGTCTGCACCCATACTTGGTGGCGACGAGATGGTGGAATAGATTCGTATGTTACCCATAGGACCAATGTAGGATGGATGAGGTGGAAGCGGGCGAGTGGAGTCCTGTGTGATCTCAGGGTCCGAATAAAGTTGAAGGGAAAATTATACAGGGCAGTGGTTAGGCCAGTTTGAAAGAAGTACGTTGGAGGTGGTTTGGGGGTAGGGCACTGCGGACAAGATAAAGAATAGAATGAGGTGGTATGGGTATGTTATGAAAAGAGAAGAGGAGCTGGTTGGGTGCATTACACGGATGCAGGTTATTGGAAGCAGCCGGAGTAGAGTATAGGTCAAAGCAGACGTGGGAGGGCGTATGGGGTGGATGGGGACTTGATAGGAGTTACGCGGGGGTGCAGGGCCAGCATCCGCAAATCCAACAAGCGGCATAAAGGTATGATGATGATGGTGGGGGTGTGGTTGCGGAATCGCGCGTCCTTTACGGTACTCCCCCAAAATGTGGTTCTTAAACCCTGTGATTTTATTCATAATGGCCCTTGGGATGTAATCAGATATTGTCAAGGAAACGTTGCCCTATATTTCACCAAAATGCAATTATGCGTTTACAGTGGAATACTTTGTACCTTACCAGGTAATAAGATGCTAGCATAGGATAGTAGCAATTTAATGATAACGAAATTATAATTATACCCTTATTCCGGCTATGGCTGAGTCGGTTTCATGAGTACTGCGCCTGCTTTTCTCCTATTTCTTCATCAGTTTGTCATCCATCCTACACAGTGCCATGTCATCCCATGCCCACCCTTAGGCCTACCATTGTATTGTCGCCAACCTACACATTGCATTCCTGTGACGTAATTAGACCTTCCTCCACACAGCCCCATTACATGTCCATCAGCCTCCAGTCTACTCTCCGGTTCCTCAACCCCCGTAAGTCACTTAAAAATTAGTATCTTAATAGTAATGTGAAATTATAAACCCGTGTCTCTAAAATAAAAACATCGTTAGGACAGTTCTACAGTGTATTTCGATCCAGAAGAGAAATCTACCAAAATAGGGTCATTCTTTCAAAAGAGGCCGTTCGCACATAAAAAACCGCTGCACCAAAATAAGTGTTTTCTGTTATTTCCACTTATTTGACCCGCCTCGGTAACGCAAATGATAGCGTGCTAGATTTACTGCGTCTGTGGTTCCAGGTTTGATTCTGGATAGCGGGAGGTTGACTTCTTTCGGGCGAGAGAGAAGCCCTGACTGCGCCTTTCGGATGAGAAGTAAAACCGAGGTCCCGGGTGGTGTACGATGGCAATTGCACCTAAAAGAACCCGTTCTAACTGTTTTTGCCGCCTACAGGGTCCACACACTATTTTAAATGTGCATCATAGGTCGGACTATCCAGACCCCACTATAGACAGAAATTCTGTCAACTATCATGTTAAAATCGTCAATTGGTGAGGTCCTTTGAGGACGTCAGGGAAGAGAAGTTAGTAAATATGGTGCAACACCTATGGTTATTTATCATCGGCCTATTTTACTTCATTGGGGCCACTTTGTTTTCCATGGGCGCGAAGGGACGAGTCTAAAACCAGGGAATTTTGCTGACCTGCACGTATATTTTATTCCTATTCTTTCGTTTCGATTGTGTTTTAGGACCCTCAACTACAATGGTGATTAGAGCCACGTCACTGTGTAGGTCTAATTCTAAGTCTGCACAGACACTATACTGTTACGACGATTATGGGTATAGGCAATACCCAGTGTTCTCAAGAGGTCATCCACGCTAGTAGGCCTACTATCTGGGGTTGAGTTCTATTCTAATTCACCACACTGCAAGCAGCCTTCTTTGGCCATTTTGGCAGTGGAGAGGCTTACTCACTCTTAAATATGATAATATAAAACTCCTAAAACCCTAAGCTATAATTGTTGTGTCGCCTACAGTACTTTCCTCTCAGGAAGCCCTCCACTTTATCCCCTTCAATGGTATTCCATTGCCGAATGGTCCCTGACAAGAAAAGACCAGTAGCATGAGTCTGTCTGTACCCTTATCTCCTTCAATTTATATGACTGATCCTTTCTCCCCTTATATTCAGCCAGGGATATGCTTCCAACCAGAGGTCCACTGCAACCCATCAGCAGCAGTCTGATGAAACGGCCAATGCTGTGAGATGCAAGCCTCTGACTTAGTGTGTCCCACCCTATTCCCTTTAGTGTTTAAAGCGGAGGATGCTGTGGATCAGTGGAACCAATCCAGACCACAGAAAATCTACTCACCAAGACACTAAATTTTATTAAGCAAAATAAGTAACGTTGATGGTAATCACAGAATAATCGGTCGTCACAAAAATAAAATGGATGGAAAATATGCATGATGTCCCAATATCGATGAAAGAATCTCTCTACTCTCTGCCTACCCATGTGGTCATTCTGGGTGTCAAGGGCCAGCCACCAATAAGCATGCAACACTTGTCACCACAGGACCATACGTCAGGTGTGGCCAAAGGGTTATGCTCTAACAAAAAGGGTCCAAGGGGGAAAGAAGGAAATCTAACGTTTCTCATGTGTGAATGCTGTTTCTGTTGAATTTTGAAATATTGAAACAAAAGGGTAACTGGAAAGGGTTGAAACAAAAGGGCACCTTGAAAAGGGTAGCAATATAAAGCATGACATTAAAAAAAAGGTTACAAAATTTACTTAGAAAAGATTGTGAAGAAAAGTGGGTGCGTGAGGGGTGTTACCTCTACATCCCTAACACGCACTCCTTGCGAGAAAACCTGTGGAGTACATTTCTTGCTGCCCTCCTTTGGATCCTTTCAATTTCCCAAGATAAGAGGGAACGGGTTTTTGCGTTGGACACTCCAATTCTCGTCTAATCGCTGAAGTTAAGCAATGCAACCCCAGCAAGTACTCACATGGGGGGCGGTTGGGAAAACTAGGTACTGCTAATACTCAAAAATCGTCGCATTTGTGTAGTGTCTGTGCAGTCTCTACATTACAACTATGTAGTGAACGGGACTCTAATGACCTTGTAGTTGAAAGGTCCTAAAACACCAACGAGCCAAAAACCCAAGATAAGTCCTCCCATATCTTCAATGATCACACGAGAACTGGTGTGTCCAAAGCAATGCAGCCGCCCCTATATTTTACTTCATTTTGGCAACGAAGCTCAGAAACCACTGAATCACCTGAACCGCTGAATCCTAAAATAACTCCAACCGAAAGGTCTTCCAGGCGCCATTTTTAACGTCTTCCATTAAGTCCTATCGCATTGCGGGAACGAAATAAAGTTGGATTGATTTCACCACCGCTATCACTGTTTTGAACAGTGTCATCCTCAATAATCATTTAACTGTAAATGCATATTGATTACCGTGATTCCAAGTGAAATTAAATCAACCGAAAGTGCTTGCCAGAGGTAGAAAAGACAACTAAGAGTTAATGACATATGGCTTAGTTCTCTGTTTCTTTCTTCTTTTGATCCAACCGAAGTTTCAAAATTTTCTTCGCATTAGGCTGGGAAAGAATTCATTTCAGTGGTAAATGAAGTCGCCTTAAAGCTTCACCATCAATTCCAGCACTTCTAACGATTTTCAGATTATGGAGCTACTTTTACTTGGTAACGCACAGGCGGCCTGGCCTGTTTTTTGATCATTGTTGTTTCAATCTCATAACTCCTGATGCACATCTGATGTGTTTGTTGAAAACAAGGGCGGATCCAGAGGCTGGCTCAGGGGGGGGTGATTATGATTC
>JAAFCE010007744.1:22939723-23024588 GCA_013389805.1 Trigoniulus corallinus
CTGCACTAGAACTATACAGCTGACGGGGATCTGATGACCTTGTAGTTGAAGGGCCCTAAAACACCAACGAAATTAACAAATGATCCAGAATAACCCACTCCATTGACGTAGCTACTGGGGCAAGGAGGGGGAGCCAATATGACCCTAGATAATTACTAATGAATTTCGAAATATCCGCGAGATGGAGGTTTTCATGCTTGAAGCTCAAAAATTTCCGGGAAAGCATGACGGACCCCCGAATGGATCATACTTCGCCACCAGAGGGCAAGGATGGGGCGCGAAGACTGACTGCTGTGGTTCTGAGACAATCGCCTTGGACTAAAATAGAACCTGCAGCCATTAGACTCATGTGGAACAGCTGATTGACTGTTTTATTGGTGTTTTAGGGCCCGTCTACTACAATGGTCAATAGAGCCCCTTATACTACTACGGCCATCAGAGTCCCTTCTACTACAATTGCCATTGGAGCCCCGTCCATACTGTTACGACAGTTTTGGGTGTTAGCAGTGCCCAGTGTTCTCAAGCGCACTGATGTTTATGATTATGCTTGCCGCCCACCAAAATGTTAATAGAGAGCTTGAGTGATCCGTTGATGTACAACGTATGTTACGCAAAGCAAACGAATTAATCACTGCGCAGGTGCACATGTCCTTATTAGGAATATTGCACATGTGCAGGATGAAATTCGCCTGCTTTGCGTAACATATGTTGTTCTCTATCGGATCGCTCAAGCTCTCTATTGTTTAAAATCTTTTGGCCCAGTGGGCAGCTTTAACAAAATTCGAAGGAAAGATGCTAGCCATCCATTTAGACCCACCTCGGTGGAGCAGTAGGTAGCGTGCTCTGGAGCTGCTTAAATGTTTCTAGGTTTGATAATGGACCGAGGTGGGTTGGCTTCTTTCGGTGTGCCTTCCTTCGGATGAGAAGTAAAACCGAGGTCCTGTGTGGTGTAGGCTGGGGCGGATACGGGGGAGGGATCAATTCAGCAATTGCTCCCCCGTCAGTGCCTCAATGGGGCCCATATTTCAACTGATGTATGATTAAACTTTGCAACTAATGACCCATTTTTCCATTGCTGAGGTCCAATCTGCAGTTGGCTAAACCACTGAAGATGGGACGTTTTTGAAGTGTTCCCCCTGATCTGCCTCTGGATCAGCCCTTGTGTGCAGGGTGGTATTTGCACATAGAAAACCCTCTCTACTATGCAAAAGGTAGATAGGTCAAAATTCCCAGCATAGGGGGTTGCAGCTTTGGTCAGCAGTCGGCTGAGGAAAATACCGCCTGATATGTCACCCGTGTGTCCATTCAGAGGGACAAGATGGGTAACCGACCCTGCCGTAAGCAGGAAAAGGGTTAGTAGTTTCTTGATTTCCATCCATCTTGCTTGGACAAGATCATTAACACTGGTCTTAATGGGAAAAGCGTGTTACGTGAACACACTTGGTAGGGACCATCCGATCAGGGGCACGGGGTTCTTGCCCTCTCGCCCAAAAGAAACCTCCTGTCTCAAGCAGGATCAAGCTGCAACCATGGATTCACGACGTCAAGCACATTAACTACGGAGCCTCCGAGACATTTAATACTGCGCTGTCATTTTGTCGGCATCATTTGTACTTTTAAACTTGTGCCCCTGTGGTCATTTATGTTTTCCGCACTTTTATGTTTTTACATGATGGCTTGGCCATTGCATGCCTTTATTGGAAAACCGGCAGATTGGCGACATTTGCGAAGAGTTATTGGTGACACTTGTGGTTGGCAACTGGCATCGCTAACGGGTAACAGTTGTGGTTCAGTAACTTACTACTTATTAGCTCTTTGAAAGAGTCTCTCTCCGGTAGATATTTCAGCAATGGCTACAGGACATTGTTTTTTGTGACATGTGAAAAATAATTCCACTCTTAATATTTCTTTTGTTTATAACACCTAGAGGGTGCACGGTTGCTAGTTACACCTTGATATTTGATATCTATTTCCGGCTTTATCAGAGCAGACTATCTCCTTAGTTTGTCGGGACACTGAACGAAGAAAACACAACGAGCGAAATAAATACAGTCGACCCAAAACACGTAAACAGATGAAGATCAGCGGAAGTAGTCTACTTGGTGCAGAATTCATGCTTTGCGTTGCACATTTAATTTCGCCCTCGTCTAGTCAGTGGTTTACCTCCTAAAAAAGGGAAGACCTCCAACCTTTTCTCTGTTAAATAAGCTGCTATGTTTGGTTTATGTGTGATCATAAAATTGTGCATCTGTATATGGTAATATCAGGATTGAAGAGTGATGATTATAATGAGTAGCTGGATGGAGGTTTTAGGGAAATTCGTCCTCGACAGCTCGTCCCCTACAATTCGTCCCCAAGAAAAATTCGTCCCTGATGCAATTCGTCCCCACACAATTAGTCCGGAGGAAAATTTGTCCTCGACACTGACATCAATTACATAGGTCTGCAAAAAATACTTTTTAAAAATTGTTTTACTTTTGATAAGAGATTTCTATATTATTAGGTGTGCTGATTCCAAAATCGCAATTGATGTTTTTCTATCACGTAAGGTTTTCTCTCAAAAAATTTTCATAGTTTGGAAGAAATAAGGGAAATTGCATCATTTTGATATTTCAATTTTCATTTTATCACTCCACAAATACATACTTTACATTTATATTATAGGTCTAGTAATGATAGTATACATAATGATTTAATTTTCCTCTTGTGGAGTTGCTTGAGATCATCTCTTTTTAACCCTTATGTCAATACCCAGAACGTTCCACATGGTTCACTAATCCAACTCCAACTCCTAACCCTTTTCCCGCCTATGGCAGGGTCGGGTACCCATTTGTCCCTCTGAATGGACACAGGGTGATATATTGGACATATATTGGGTTGCGTTGATTAACTATAGTGATAAGACGAAAACTGGTGTGACCAACGCAATACATCCGCTCCCTTAAAATGTTTAAATCTTGCTCAACGGACGAGAAATGTTTCGATCCCGTTTCTGGGTTGGGCAATGTACCCGTCCAAATATCGGATTAATGTTTGTATCTCAGCATTTACGTTTACTGGCTCAATTTCCGGATGTAAGGCATGATGGCTCAGTTTCCGTTTTAGGTCATTGTGCATTTATGTTGATTCCACAAGGAGATCCTGTCCTTCCTTTGTGGGCACCCACAAGGAAAAGGATTAAGAAGGAGAATGACTTCTGCTACAGAGGCTCCAAATGAAATAAAACCGTTATTAGCTAATAAAGTTACTGCCAAAATTCGCAAAGCGAAGTAGGGACGCTAAAGGAAGACGAATGTGGATTCGTTTCAAGTATCGATATTCTGCATATTTATTTACACGAACCAACCCTCAATAACTCAATGAAGACGTTTTGACCACCTTATTCCACACAAGTACGGATTACCCCAAATTTCTGGATATTCTTGGAAGTGAGGAAAAAGAAGATAATAAAAGTAAGTGTATGCAAGAGACAGAAAATAAGTAAATCGATACATCCGAAAACCAGTACATCATACTGTACTTTCAGTGTTGTTATAGCAGCGGCCAACTACCATTATCAAAATCGTATTGGCTATCCTTCTTACGTGGTAGGTGGGCAGGAGGTAAGTGAGGGGACGAGCCATTGGCTAAACTTACTCACCAAAGGAATTCAATATCATAATAGTAGACACACTGTACCATCAGCATCATTCAATCTCTTTTCCTTCCTGTGGCAGGGTCGGGTACCCATTTGCCACGTTGGAGTTCCTGAACAGCATTTCTATGTGGCTGAAGATCTCTGTATTCGACCTACACAGAAAAGGTCCCTTTAAACTTCGTCTTGGAGGTTACAAGGTTACTACTGCAGATGTGACGTGGCTTTTTAAGGACTAGAGATAGATAGATAGATGGATAGATAAAGGTGGATATAAATATGGAGATGGCTAGAGAGAAATATAAATATGGAAATTGACAGAGGGAGATAAACAGAAAGAGGAAAAGATCGAGACGGAGAGCGAAGGAGTGGGAGAAAGATAGAAAGAGAGAGTTAAACAGAGAAAGGGGGACACAGAGATTTTTGTTTCGTTGGTGTTATAGGGCCCTTCAACTACACGGTCATTAGAGCGCCGTCCACTGCTTAATTCTCATGCAGAGAATGCACAGACACTACACTAATGCGGCAATTTTTGAGTACTAGCGGTACCCAGTGTTCCCAAACGGCCACCCACGTTAGTACTAGCTGGGGTTGCGTTTCTTAACTTCAGTGATCAGACTTCAACTGGTGTGCCCAACACAATAAGCCGCTCCTTGCAGAGAGGGAGAGAGAAAGAGAGCGAGCGAGAGTGACACTGAAATGGTGAGATATAGGGACAGAGGTCGCAGTGTGTCTTTCGTCCATTGATAATGAAATTCGTGGCCCAGCCTGGTATGCACGACGCGACTTGCACGAAAAAGAATCCTTACAACAGGAGTAAAATACACGTGTATTTTGGTAAGATTTCCTGGCGTATTTGAAAAGGAATGCACCCAACGATAAATACTGTATATAAGAATAGGGGTTGCCACATTAGGTTGACAGTTGCATAGAATACCATAAAATAGGTGGTCTAATCGGGCAAGAATGGGCACCCGACCTTGCCATAGGCGGTTAAAGTCGTGGTGATGATGCAGAAAGGGTTCTTTTACGTACAGTGGTGACGTCATAATCGTCTTATGCGGCCAATACTTTACTTTTTCTCTGACACGATACAGTTGTAGTTCATCCTTCGCCCAAAAGAAGGCCAGATTGACCCTGGTGTCATGAAGTTGTTGTTAAATTTCGTTGGTGTTTTAGGGCTCTTCAACTACAATGATCATTAGAGCCTGTCCACTGCGTAGTTCTAATGCAGAGTCTGCACAGACACTACGCTATTACGACGATCTGAAGTATTAGTAGTACCCAGTGTTCCTAAACGGTTACCCATGCTAGTATTAGCAGGGGTTGCGATGCTTAATTTTAGTGATCAGACGAGAACTGGTGTGTCCTACACATTAAACCTCTCCCCTCACTGTTAACAGTACGTCAACTATGAGCCCCGGAGATACATAAATAAATGCAATATAATTCAAAATAAAATTCAAAAGAGAACTGGTGTGTCCAACGCAATGAGCCTCTCCCTCTTGTTTATCATGTTCCACATGGGTAGTCGACTCTTTAAAACAGTGTTTTTCAACCAGGGTTCCGTGAGGTCCGCCCAAGGGTTACGACTTTTATCTGTCGAAGATGAACTTCGGTTGTCTCTCACAAACATTAGGCCACGAATTCAACTGCTTATGTTAACACACACCTGTATCAATTAATGTTTTTCTTCTGTCACTGTATGGAGTTCCCCGAGAAGTCTAAATGCTCCAAAGGGTTCCGTTCCAATAAAAAGGTTGAAAAACACTGCTCTAAACGGTAGAAAAATAGTTAGGAATGGTAGCACTTTGCTATAGGGAAAGGAAGGCCGTGTTTCTCTCTGCAGATGTGCCTTGTCATTTTGCCGTCTATGAAATTGGAGCACGTGACCCGATTTGGGGAATAATTATTATCTGAATGTAATTGAAATAATGATAGTGTTGAATTCTTTAACGTCAGTGATGGTTCTGGTGTATATTTTTTTCTAGAAATTCTTGAAATTTGCGCTTGTCACTTTAATAACAAAGTAGGACATCAGAACTAGAATATTAGTAATTTCTATTCTAAGTGGAATTGATTAAAACCTTGCAATTCTCTCTTTCTAATAACTATATCTTTTTGCAGAATCACTTGATACACGTAAAGGTCAGCATAGTATTAAAATGATAAACTAACAAAATAGTTGTGTGGATCCTGAAGCGTAAAACGCTTATTTATCCAATTGGAAATTTCCACCACATTAAATGCACCTCACAGAATTGCTTTCTGAAATATCACCTATACCATATTCTTTAACTTGCAATATCATTCTTATTCTTATGAATTTGGTCTTGGTTGTTGAATTTATTGATTGCACATGTCTTCCCCTTTTCTCAGATATTTAATTTCTTTTCTAACAACCATAGAATATCCTTTCCAATTTTTCACCATTCTGTCCAGAAACATTTGGACAGGAATTAATCATTTGACTAAAAAAATTGCAATGTTGACATTGACATCATCTAACATTCAATCATGAAGTTCTTAAATTAATTTTTCCTTCTGAAAAAGTCCTTAAAATTCAGAGAACCATTTCGACTGACAGGGTATTATTCCAAAAACGATATTTGGTGGGCAGTCAGCCATTAAACGCAGTTGTCCAACACTTCGTCTAATACCACATTTAAACATTCGTGCGAGTGGCGAGAGGAGTCATGAGGCGAATGTTTAAACACCACACTCGTCATTCGCCTCGTGACTCGCCTCGCCATTTATGGCGCTCACATTGAAAGCGGTTTTTTGACACGAGTCAAAGGTGGAGGGACAAGGCGATAGGAGAATGAACATCTGGCTAGACACTGCGAATGTATGAACAAGCATGTGATTACAAATGTTTTGGCGAAAGTCTCGTCGAGCGACTCGCCTCGACAGTCACACGAATGTGTAGGGGAAAGGCTGGTAAGAGTTCGCAGGCGGGTAAGAGCACGCAGGGAAATTTCATGATGTTGGCAGCATTGAAAAAAACTTCTTTTGTGACACTGTAGTGTGTGTATAAAAGTAGAAGAACACACCATATTTTCATCAATCTGCTCCTGTTTGTTTTCAAACCACTAGATAAAATATGCTTTTCTTATTTTTTTTATGTTATTTTTACATTGTATAACTGTGGGTGCTTTGAGAATATAATATACCAAACTATTGTTTATGCCTGTTCCATAATAAAGTACATTTCATGTGCAACAAAATGTAGTGGTTAGCCCTTCTCCGTCTATGACGTTTTGGCATCTATAGCCCATGCTGCAAAACACCACTGAGGAGGCCAAGAGTATGCAAGCATCAGATCAGAAGTATGCAAGCAGAGATCAGAAGTATACAAGCAGAGATCAGAAATCTTAACGTCTTCTCCTTTCAAAACTTGCTTAGAAGAAAAAGAAAAATGAAATTAGAGAAGGAAAAGGCAGAAAAAGCAAGTGAGAAAAGAATGAAGTCTGCAAAAAAGAAGTCAAATATGCATAGGCAACTGAAATTTGGAAAGCATGACCAAGGCCCATCCACAAGTTTCACCCCAACAAGCCTTTCCAAAAATGATGATTCATTTCTATGCCCCAGATACACTTTATGAGAAGAGGGGAAGAGGACCTGGTTAGGTGCATCCTAGGAATGCAGGTGGTCAGCAGCATCTGGGGTAGGGGATACCAAAGCAGACGTGGGAACAGGTTGTCCAGAGAGACATGGCCATGTGTGGGGTGGATGGGGACGTGGTGGGAGACAGATGGGAGTGGAAGGCTAGAACCCACAGACCCAACTCCGCCATTGGTGGGACAATGGTGCGATGATGATGGTGACGATGATACCCCAGATGTGATTGTTCATATTCTGAAGACTGGATTCAGTGTGGCATCTGCAAGGAGTGGTGGAATGAGAACTGCTCTGCTTATGAAGGCAGTGGGCCATTTGTTTGTGACTACTGTTAGTGTACTGTATTCCCTTAACCACTCTACTTGCATACTCTTGCCCTCCTGGTAGGCCAAGAGTACACAAATACAATTTTTTTGCATTTTATTTTTCATTTATGTATGCCTTTTCACAAATTATTGAAACTTAGTCTAATGTTTCATAAAGAAATAAAGAATGTGTAATAAAATTTTGAAGTCTGTAACTTTGTTAGTTGAGGAGATCCAGTTCATAATATTCTAGGTGCATACTCTTACTCTCCTTTCCCATACATTTGGTATTACAAGAAATTTCTGAAATCCCGTTTTCCACTATTTTGTCTATGGTGTAATGGCATAATAAAGGATGTCTTTAATCCTTGAAACGGTCTACAGTGAGTGCAACCTTATATAGATGGTGAAATCTTTTGTTATTGAAAGGATAATGGGTCTACATGGAATGTAAGAACACCTATGTGGCATTAATATGGTCCGGGTGTCACATCCTATGGCATCCCCGTTTGGCTATAGTGTTACACTCCTGTGTGACTATATGGCTCAAATATGACACCCTGCATGGTCTTAATGTCTCCATGTGGCAATGATATACTTCCGTCACCATATACTTCCAGACTTATCTTCAATTGTAACTGCTCAGTGAATGAAAACTGTACATAATAGGTAGTTTTATTACAACGTTTTTTGCAAGCGTATGCTATGCAATGCAGACGAATATTCAACTGTGCAAACGCGAACACTGCATGAATGAACTGCATGATCATGCGTGATGCAGAGTACGAAATAAAAAGAAAATGGGTGACAGCTGAGGAGGTCTCTCGGTAGGTGTCGCTCATGTATGGGCTGTTGCTGAGACGCTGCAACAAAACTTTAATTTTCTTTTTAAAATCGTATGCTAGTCACGTACAGAGGCGTCGTTAGGGTTGGCGTCACCGCACCGGGTGACGCCATGGTGTCACCCCTTCTCTAAAAGAAAAACTGCTTCTTCTGCTTTGGTGTCACCCTATTTGTCATGGTGTGAGTTGTGTCACCCAGTGTGGCCCGCACCCTCCACACCCTCCTAGTTACCAGTCATGTTGGTTGTGTACGCTATTGCATCTGTGCATCGACGTTGTAATAAAACTCTCTAATATCAGTTGAAAATTACTTAGGTGTTACTGCTGTTGTTTGGAGATCTCAACTTTGACCTTCAGATAACGACACACATGAGAAGGTGAAGTTCCAGTGTGCAGTTAGATCTTACATCACTCCAAAAGATCCACAGTTCAAAATTTCTAACTGTACTGTGCAGTATTACCTAACTGCAGTTTTGCACTTGAACAGTTAGAACCAAGGAGAGCAATACAAGGAGTGACAGCTCTGCCCTTTTCGTGTCCTCGCACCCAAAGAGCGCCATCTAGTAGATGGTTTGCTGAAACTACTTGTCTTCATGAGTTATATGGTGTATTTATGACATTATAATATGATGCATCTGGATTAGTTTTGTGGGTTGGGGAGTAAGCCAGACAACCATAACAGGATGAATCCTTAGGAGGCTGCGTGTGGGAGATAAGGAGGTAGATGAAAGGATGAAGGAGAGGGTTAAATTGCAGCACCCAAGGTTCTTTCCCAACCACCCTTGTCGGTATTGACGTGGGCTTGCGCTGCTTAACTTCCGTGATCTCACGGGAACTGGTGTGTCCAACGCAACGTGGCTGCATAAAGAATAATTGAAAGTATTTAATGTAATTATCAAGTGTTAGGTGCTATATAAACAAAAATAACCATGAGCAAAGGAATGGGAAATATTGTGTGCTGCTGCTGTGGAGGTTATAACAGGAGCAGATCCAGAGGGGGAGCAATGCAGCAATTCCTCCCATGGGAGCAACTGCAGTCTCTGCATTAGAATTACACAGAATTACACTGCATTAGAATTAACTCTAATGATCTTGAAACCGAAGGGCCCTAAAACACCATCAAAACAAAAACTACATTGCCGGTTTGTTGCTATTCAAGGATGACCATGACCATTCCTTTTCTGATAGCAAGTGCCATAGCATGGTGAAGGCAAGTTGCATTGGACACCCCAGTTCCCGTGAGATCACTGAAGTTAAGCAGCATGAGCCCACGTTAGTACCAACATCGGTGATTGGCAAAGAATGTTGGGTGCTGCAAATTTCTCCTCTCCTACGTCCTCAACACCTACCTGCTCATTTCCTGCAAGCAGCCTCCTAAGGGTTCATCCTGTTATGGCTGCTTGGCTTACTCCCCAACCCATGAAATTAATCCAGCAATCCAGATAGACTGATTTCATCCCCATGTGACATATTTGCTAATATTATGGCATTCACTTTAAATGATGAAGTTGATTTTGCAAGATTGAAAGTACCTAGAGTCCTATGGGTCACGTCAAATCGATGGCGAACCGCAGGGAGCGGCGAATTGCGTTGGACACACCAGTTCTCGTCTGATCACTGAAGTAAAGCAACGCAAGCCCAGTTAGTACTGACATGGGTCATTACAATAGGTCCTCTTCTGCCCCTTAGACCAGTGGTGTCAAACATGCGACCTTAGAAGACTAGAGTTTCAGCCCGGGGGACAGTTGCCACCCCCCTCGGCATTGTTGGAATGGGGTGGCATGTGCTACATTTTGATAAAATTAAAACTACTGTTTGGTTAAATATCATATCGACAACTGTATTGGTACTTTTAAAAACAAATTACAAAAAGAAGGTCAACACTGCATAGCCTTCATGACAACGCACATGTTATGGTGTGGCCTCAGAGTCCAACGAGTTGACATGCCTGCCTTAGATATTGTCCTATCTTCAGAAATGGGAATCCCAAATGCAAAATTGCCTCATCATTTGTAAAGTTGAATCAAGCCCCTGCTGTGCAGTTAATCTTCCGCCACTCCGAGTGATCCATGGTTGAAAATTTCTAACTGAAAAGTCAATGATATTTCCCTATACACGTACGATCTAACTGCACCGTTAGAACTGAAGATGAAACTGACAGTGTATGGCGTCCCTAAGTTGTTCCTAGCTTAGTTCTATCTCTAATGTCTCACAGATGGGTCAAAATTATCGCCAGTGTACTGTATCTACACCTTGCCATGAACGCCTCCCCAGGGTGTCACCCCCCCCCCCCGACGTTGCTCATGGTTGGTCCCTGTCTTGACAGTAGGCCTATACGGTATATGAACGCGTATGAATGCATGTGTAATTCAGTTCGCGAACTTAGAATTTTGCCATAAGGTCGGTAGCCAGTAGAGTAAAATGCCGATATATAGATTTTTAACAATGCCATGGGACTGGAATCTGACTCGTCCAGGATCGGTCCTACAACAATCAATTAACGGTCATTCATGAACCAGCGATGCGGACTTATTATTCCATTCCTGCCATTTTGATAAAGAATGGTTTTACTAAAATGATTTTGGCACATCAACTGCGTAAGAACTTTATCATTGAATATTTGTGGAACTTGGCAGAGTTCCCTGGTAGGCTACATAGTGGACATTAGAAAGCTACTTCCAGCCAAATTCATCTATTTAGATTACTGATACCCAGAGGCGTACCTAGGCTTGGTGTCAACCGGTGTGGCAAATCCTGGTGTCACCCCAACCACTGACCCCCCCCCATATAAACATTTTATTATTCAATGTGCTCCACCTGAGTCACCAACATTTCAAATGTATTTAGATTAATGTTTCAGGCACCACCGGTGGCCATCCGGGGTGTGCAAGCAGGCCCCAGGCCGCCGTCATCAGCAGTTCGCAGTCACAGGGGTTGGGATGGGGTATGGAAAAGTTAGTATAGAATGACAGTGCATCCTCAACACAGCCTTGCATTGGCAAATACGTGGTTTAGTAAGAGGGACAAGCACCACCTAATCACATTCCAGTTGCCAAAAGGGATATCACAGACAGATTTACTTATGGTTAGAGGGTGGCATGGAGTGGAGGTTCATGATTGCTGGGCAGTCCCGAGTGAAAATTTCCAAAAAGAATGTCACCATAGGCCAAATCCTAGTGAAAGTGGTAGGCAAGGCACATTCTTGGAAAGGAGAGCAGACCATCAGGTGGCAGAAACTACACACCAAAACGGAGGGATTTACCCACAAAGTGCACAGAGAGGTAGACTGGCATTGGAAAGGGACAGTGGATGCAATGTGGGACAGGGTCTCCAGAAAAATTAGAACGTGTGGGAAAGCCATTTTAGGGCAGGGTCAAGTAGGAGCTGCAGTCCAGAGAAACAAGCAGACATGGTGGTGGAATGGGAAGGTAGAAGCAGACATCAAGCAAAAGAACGCTGCTTTCCACAGTTGGCAGGAGACAGGGGACCAGGAATCTAAGACTCAATATAGGCAGGCTAAGACCAACACTAGTAGGATCATTGCCCTGGCCAAGCACCAGAAGTATGAGGCACTCTATGAGCAGTTATGGACAAGGGAAGGGGAGGTTTTCAAACTGGCCAAGGCTAGAAATAGCGCAGCTAAAGATATACCCCGGGCTATAACAGTGAGGGATAGCAGAGGTAGGGTCCTACACTCCCTGATGGAGGCAAAGAGAAGGTGGGAAGAGTACTTCCATATCCACTTGAATGCTGCAGGGGAAAATCGGAACCTTGCCACTGAACTGTGTAACTGTGTGAACTATGTGAACTGTGTAACCAGGGCGTGTAGGAAAATGAAAGGTCGAAAAGATGTAGGCCCAGATGGAACATCCAATTCAAGTGTGGCATAGCCTAGGGAGGGCAGGTATCAGGTGGCTAGGGAAACCTCTCAGGAGGATAGCCAGCAGAGATAGAATGCCATTGGCATGGCGTGAGAGTTGGATAGTGCCACTCTTCAAGGGCAAAGGGATGTCCAAGAGTGTGATAACTATAGAGGTATAAAGCTGATGAGCCAGTCCTTGAATTTCTGGGAGAGAGCGATGGAATGTCGCCTCTGGGATAGGATTAGTGTGGGTGGAAATCAGGTATCCCACCTTTGTCAGTGCCGGATCTGCAGCTTCCAGTCCTCCACTCCTGCCTATCTTCCACGAGATCCCCATCCATTGCACATACTGCCATGTCTTTGTGGGCAACTTGCTCCCACGTCTGCTTCAGTCTCCCCTGCCGCAGCTGTTCCCAATCATTACTTCTCGCTCGCTCCGATGTGAAAATCCCTCATAGGAATGTCTAACCACTGCCCTGCAAAACTTCCCTTTCAACGTGATTGGGACCCTCCTATCACATAAGACTCCACTTGCCTGTCTCTACTTCAATCATCCCCCATTGAGTCTGTGGGTCACATCAGAGTTCTCCCCCCATTGCTTTGGAAAGTTGATCCTTAGTGTATCCAAGTTGCGTTGGATGCACCAGTTAAGCAACGCAAATCCATGTTAGTAACGACATGGGTAGTTGGTAGTGAACCTTGGGTGCTGCTAACCTCCCCTTTCCTATGCCCCCTACACCTAGCCCCTCCTCACCTGTGAGCAGCCTCCTTAGGGTTTGGCCTGTTAGGGCTGCTTGGCTTACTCCCCAACCCGATAGTGTAACATACTCCTACTAATACTACTCTTGCACCATTTCACCAGTTGGACTCTGCTGGGAAGCCCCAGTATTTCCCCAAGATGCTCATACCCTGGCTATTACCCTTCTTTATTGACATGGAGAAAGCTTATTACAGTGTGCATATACCCCAAAATAGTCACATTAGTGTAGTGGCTGCGCAGTCTCTGCCTTAGAAATATGCAGTGGACGGGGCTCTGATGACCTTGTAGTCAAAAAAAAGCCCTAAAATACCAACGAACCAAACGAGTTTATGTGAATCCACTAGCTGGACTGTGTTGCATACAAAACTCGCATTCATTGAAACTAAAATTGAAATAGGTGTAGTGCTGTAGGAAAAGGTTGGATCAGAAACTTTGCAGTAGTGTCACCCCCTGAAATAGTGTCACCCAGTGCGGTCCGCACCCCCCTCGGTACGCCTCTGCTGATACCAGTGTGCCTGTACGAGATTACCTTAACATAGTGTAGACATTAGAGAGTTAGTGGTGAACGTCGACAAAGACGATACAGAGGCAGCAATACTATGAGGCCAAATGAGGCAAATGCGCAAGCTCAATTGCTGGTCTGCTTTTCGTGAGCATGCACAGTTGCCTCATTTGACCTCGTATCGTATTTCTGCCTCTGTATCGTCTTCGTTGACGTTCACCACTAACTCTCTATTAAAACGCCCTAGTGCCATACGATCCGCTCCACTTATTGCAAAAGTACGGTATCTCTTGGGGGTTATCCTACATTCCACTACCCCACCTTAAAACGCATATCGTCACCTTTTTTTTAAACCACGTAACAGCGCCTGCTTTAGCACTTATGCCGCCCCGGGACAAAAAGACAAATTGCCGCATCTTGAAGCAGCGCTCTGTTCTCACACTTACAGAAAAAATTGCGCCCCGGACATATGTCCGGACCCTGCACCTAAGTCCCATTTTCTTTGGTTTTCATATTAATTAACCCATTAATTCCACTGAACTCAGTTGTATACACAACTTTGAGATTTTCTCACGCGTCTCAAGTACGATATAGGCTACCATTGTGTCTTTCTCTGAATTGAATGTGCATACGACAAACTAATTTCAAAATATCTTTAAAGAAAAGTATTGCTGTGAACTCTTGTGTTTCCAGTGCAAGAGTTTCGCTATCTGGGATCAGTTTTCCAGGGCAATGGGGAAATAGATTCTGATGTGACCCGTAGGATTAATGCAGGATGGCTGAAATGGAGACTGGCAAGTGGGGTCCTGTGTGATCGTCGGATCTCAATAAAGTTGAAGGGCAAGGTTTACAAAACCGTTGTTAGGCCTGCTATGCTGTATGGGTCAGAGTGCTGGGCAGTTAGGAAGAACCATGGAAGGCAAATGCAAGTGGCCGAGATGCGAATGCTGCGCTACATGTGTGGGGTGTCTAGATCCGACCGAGTCAGAAATGATTGCGTTAGAGGTAGCTTGGGAGTGGGGGACATTGCGGAAAAGATGAGAGAGAATCGGTTGAGGTGGTACGGGCATGTGATGAGGAGGGGAGAGGAGGAGCTTATTAGGTCCATTGTGGGACTGCAGGTGATTGGGGGCACCAGAGGTAGAGGAAGACCAAAACGAACGTGGGAACAGGTGGTGCAGGCGGACATGGAAGTGTGCGGGGTGGAGAGGGACCTGGTGGGCAGGCGGGAAGGCGGGAGGAGGCGTGAGAAGGGTGAGATGATGATGAATTAATGTACTGTATAGAAAAATATTCACTGCATGGGTAATTTATATACTGGAAATTAATTAATTAATTCAAGCAGCCTTGAAGGTGTACTCAGTTGGGTGTATCCTCAGTTGAGTGCAATGGGCACCGCCATATATCAACACCTGCCTGGTAAATCATTTTAAGCAACACTTTTTGAGAATTTCACTTTTTAATTTAATCAAATTCTGTACATTATGTATCAGTTTTACCCTACGGTAAGTAGGGTAACCCCCCCCCATGCACATATAAACTTATTCGCATAATGTATGCGAGCTTTAGTTCAACCCCCCCTGACGAAAATCCTTGATCCGCCACTGAACATAACAACAAATGAGGAAAGCAGACGTTTTTCTCATTTCCCGTAAAATTTATGAACTGTCGCTTACAATGTTTTAGCAGAAAGGTGTCGATGTATTATTTTGTTTTTCTCAGGAGATTATCAGCAGCAAAACATGCTGCAAAGTGTCACCCTTTCAAGAAAAGGTACTTATGAAGGACTTGAAGAAGATATTTGCTTCAATTTTGGAGGGGAGGATGAAGACACTGGGTGTGACTGAGTTTAGATAGCAGAAAGCGGGAGGATGTTGTATTTTTGGACTTGAACTAGGTGCTTTAACTGCTTTGCCACGGGACATTCTGGGAACTCTACTAGTCTTATGCCATGATGATGATAACGGTAATGATTGAGACACCAGTGATGACGAACACTTGCTATGGCTAAAGTTCCAAAATGAAAATAAATGTCAACCATCACATTCAGAAATCATCAGAATCATCATCACACCCTTATCCCACCTGTGGCAGGGTTGGATCTGCGGTTCCACTCAACACACTTTGACTGGGGGCACTCCTAGCCAGGCGTCTGGAACCTGCAGAAATATTGGCCAGGTTGTCTGTGGGGGATGCCGGCCTACCCTACTTGTTCGAACATCACATTATCCAACATTACAATATTGCCTGGTGTCTGACCTATCGGTCTTTTAAAATGTTCATAGCTGAACTTCTCAGATTGGTAGGTCCTTTTTCTAAATGTCGGCTTTCTTGAGGCGCCTTGTTGGCAATGGGGAAAATACCAAGGGCGTGAGAGACCCTCAGACAATTTAGAACTGCATTAAATTTAATGGGGAATGGCGGCAACCAACCTACTCAGGGATTTGTATTACAGGGATAGGAATGTAACAATTCCGTGACTTTCCATAACAATGTCAGGACCACATTTTAAGGCGACAATCAATTGCGTTCATTCACCTCAGTAGTTCTGTGAGTGGCATATGCAGTGGCGGTTTTAGGCACATGCAAACTGTGCAAATGCACGGGGCCTCGCGCTTTCAATTTGCACAGGGCCTGCACAGGGCCTCGCGTATGCTAGAACCGCCACTGGGCATATGACTACTGTATATGGCTGTTGACCTGATTTGAGTGAGGTAAAAAATCCCAAAGTGCGCCTACTGTCACAAGGGAAGGAAAGCCATGGGCCTGATGTTGGTAACCCAAGTTAAGCCTGGCTAAGTGGCTAGAGCTACAGACAACAGTAGCTCGTGAGCAGACAAAACGACACTTAAACGGGTGACGTAGGTGCACTCCTTTGTTGGGAGGGAGGCGAGCAATGCGTGGAAAAGTGCAGTTGAGAGGCAGATGAGTGAGAGGTGCAGTGCAGTGCAGTGAGAGGTGCATATGATTGGCTGATTCCAACGCAGACGGCACCCATTGTCTATTTAAAAACAATGGCCGCCAAGTGGGCTTAATGGTCACCTAGTGGGCATTTTCAAAATTATTCAGCACGTGTCCTATTTGTTTCCTACCACTGAATTAGAGTACAGGCGCTATTTGTCTTAGCGACACTGCTTGCCGTCACCGTTATGCTGGTTGTGCTTGTGCGGGAAAGATATTCGTAATGATAACGAGAGACTTTGCTCAGACTTTGCAGAGTTAATGGTCGCTCAGGCCTCACTTCCTGTCTCTGTTATATCGGTAAATAAACGTTAATGGCTGAAATGTCATTTGCAAAAAGCAACGCCTAGTTACCAATGTACAGTGAAACCTCTCTAATTGGTACACCTGTGGGACCCAGCAAAAGTGTACCCATAAGAGGGGTTTGGCACACTTTACTACTGTAATGCTGTACAGTAGCTTGTTATATAGCTAGCATACAGTATATACAATACATATATATTTATGTACTTTTTTATTTTTAACTGAAAAATGCATTGTACTATATACATAAATGTTGCAGAAGTAATATTTCAGAGAATTACTGACGTACATTTTCATAAATTTGATTACTGCAAACAAATGAGTCAAGGGTAGTTTGTCGAGAAGCAAGCTGCCTTCTTATTAATTCCTCTGCAACGTTCTTCTTGAACCGCTGCAGAGGAGTACTTCTTGTTCCATAAGCTATATTGAAAAACTTCATAGAGAAGTGATCAATTTGGTCCAAAAGAGCAAGAACCTGTTGCCCACTAAGATGTTCCTCCTCTATTTCTGGGTCAGCATCATTATCATCCTCCTCTTCATCTTTGAATAGATCATCTTCTGCATAGCAATTTTCATCTTCATGACCTCAAACTTCTTCTTCAAATTCAACGTCTGAAATTCCAATTTCATGAGATAATGTCATTACTTCATGGAGAAGGGATGCATCTTCAGGTATTCCAATTGCTTCTCCAATACCACAATGCCAAAAACAGTTTGTTATTGTATTCCCTGTAACACAGTCCCATGCTTCCTTGCACCACCTCACACCATGGAGTACTATGACCGTTTTTATTAGATCTGATGCTTTTGAAGCATTATCCATTTTTGCAAGAAGGTACTGCAGCAAAAGCTTGCGATACTCTAGCTTGAAAACCCGAATAACTCCTTGGTCAAGTGGCTGGAGTACAGAGGATGTGTTTGCTGGTAGGAAAACCAGCTTGACGTTGGACAATTCAACCATTTGTGGATGGCTTGTTGCATTGTCAAGTAAAAGTAAAATACATCGCTTCTTTAGCTTCATTTTAGAATTCACATCCTTTAGCCATTTTACAAAAATGTCTGCAGTCATCCATGCCTTGGCATTACTTCTCCAATGGACACCAAGAGACTGTATGCAAAGCGCCTTGAAGCCAACCATTGCTAGCAGTAAAATCTTCATTTCCCAAAGATGAGGCAAATTCTTTTGCTTTGGCTTGAATTAATGGACCACTAATTGGTATGCCTTTCCCTGTCATCCTGCAAAACCATTTAAACGTTGAGAGATCAATGCCTTCATAAGTCAGCTTTCTCTTTTGGCTTTGTTGGGAATTTGTAAATGAACTCCACATTTGCAGAATTTCATCCTTCTTTTGCACAGCACGCTGCACTACACCATGGCTTAATCCTAATTCACGTTCAATTTCACAAAAACTTTTTCCATTTTCATGAGCATGGATGGCTTTTACTTTATTTTCTAATAAAATAGACTTTCGTGGCATGGCTGTTCACACAATTGTTTTTAAATTTAGCCTCAACTGATGGCAAGAATTTTAACGTTTAGCATTATAGTAGTCCTTAGAAATGACAGTAGCTTAACTCAAAATTGTCAAATTGGAGAGACCAAGACAATACAGTCCACATAATCTTTTATGCTACATAGCAAAGAATACGAAAATTGCTGTTCAAAAAAGCTACATAGCAACTTCGTAACGTAGGAATCGAATTCTTTTAAAACTGTAGCCAAAACTTCGTAGTGCAGTTGTAGTGCTACAAACGCTACGCCTTTTCGAGTAGGATTCTTTGCCTAGTGCAACATGGCGGCCCCCACAGAAGATATTGCAATTGAATATGGTGGACTGCAATAGGGTAGTTATTGACAGTACCCAAAAATGAAGCTGAACAAATACAAAATTGTATAGTTTTCAAATAAAGAAGTAATTTCATGTTAAGAATATTAAGAACATCATCATCATACCCTTATCCCACCATCTCATTGTTCATGTGATTTCTTGAAAGCGTTGGTGATGCATCAGTCACCACCTCCTGTACCCATTAGAGAGGTTGAGTTCTGAAAATGGTGACCTGTATTAGGTGTACCAAAAGAGGGGTGTACCCATTAAAGAGGTGTACCGTTTAGAGGGGTAGTAATAACATTAAGCCTATGGGCAAAAAATCGGTGCCTGAAGAATCCGTACCGATATGAGGGGTGTACCCATAGAGAGGTTTCACTTTACTATCAATGTGACTAAGTTACAATATGGATAAACTTTTGAAATGCATCCATCACATGGAGGAGAAATCATTGAAGTATGGTGCTCACTCAAGCAGCTAGACGACACCGGCAAAACATTGCAAAGGCCAGTACCAAAATTGGTGTATATACAGTACATTTCAAACCCTGATTCAGGGTTGGTTTTACTTTGATGCTAATGTATTCGAGAAGAAACAAACTGGCAACAGCTGTGACGGCAAAAAACAAAGTGGAAGTTTCATCATTAGCAACGTAAGAGAGAGCACTATTTCCTCCTAAGTGACAGTCAGTGACTCGGTCGATAAAAAGACGGTGAAAAATGTCATACAGTGCATCAAATATTAACGAGCTGAAACATCAATTGGTAGTGAATGTAGCTTTGTAAAACACATTTGTAAGCCACTTGTCCAACTATTGAGGGATTAATGTATGCGTGGGCGTCCACCAGGCAGGAGGACAGCTGGGGTGCAGTTGGTACATTGCTCCGGGGACAATGAAACTCAAAGGAGGTATATCCATATTATTGTTTTTCTTATCTTTCACAGAAATACCATTCCATGTCGAGCAGTTAGGAGACAAACATGGAAAGGAGAACCAGTCGTTAGGTGGTGGAGATTACCATTCACCTCTGAAGAATTCAGGCAGGAAATTTTTAGGCAGGTCGAATGGGATTGGGATGGGTCGACCAATGCCACGTAGAGCAGGATTGCTAGGAAAATTAGATCTGTAGAGGCAATGTTTGGCATGGCTAGAGTAGAAGACACTTTTTAGGGCAAGCAGCCATGGTGGTGAGCTGAGGAGGAGGAAGCTGCCATCAAACTAAAGAAGATGGCATTCCATAGGTGGTGGGAAATGGGAGATCAGGGTTCCAAGACAGCCTATATAAGGCAGAAAAATGCTGGTGAGACCCTTGCCCTGGCCAAGCACCCAAAGAATGAGGCCCTGTATGCGGGTTTTCTTTTGTAGTTTTAGGGCCCTTCAACTACAACGATCGTAGAGCCCCGTCCACTGCGCAGTTCTAATACAGAGACTGCACAGACACTATGTTGATGAGACGATTATTGGGTATTTGCGGTACCCAGATTTTAATCCAAGCGGCCACCCAAGTTAGTACTAGCTGGCGATGAATTGCTTAACTTCAGTGATCAGACAGGAACTGGTGTTCCAATGCGATACAGCCGTGGGAGTGGCAAATTGCGTTGGACACACCAGTTCTCGAAGTTAAGCAACGCAAGCCCAGTTAGTACTGACATGGGTGGCCGCTTGGGAACACTGGGTACTGCTAATACCCAAACAGCGTAGTGTCTGTGCAGTCGCTGAATTAGAACAACACAGTGGATGGCGTTCTAATGACCGTGTAGTTGAAGGGCCCTAAAACACCAGCAAACAAACAAGCGATACAGCCACTCCCCCTTTATGAGAAGTTGGGGACAATGGAAGGAGAAATAGCAGTTTTCAGACTGGCAAAGTCCAGAAATAAATTGGTGAGGATGTAACTAGGGCCATAACAGTCAAGGCTGACAATCGTAGGGTCCTGTTTCAACCGGCAAGCATAACCAAGAGTTGGGAGGAAAACTATCATGGCCGCCAAAATGTGGCCATGACTAGCAACCCAACCATCACAGAGGCAGTGGACAGAGTGAGTGAGGCAGAAATAGTCAGGGCCCTTCAGAAGATGTAAGGTGAAAGAACTATAGGCCCAGAGAAGATCCCTGTGGAAGTTTGGCATACCTTGGGGACTACAGGAATTACATGACTAGGGAAGCTAGGGAAGCTCGTTCCAATTTTCAAGGGCAAAGGAGATGCCCAGGACTGTGTAAACTATAGAGGCATTAAGTTAATGAGCCATACTATGAAGCTGTGGGAGACAGCAGGCGCCGATCAGGGGGAGCACTTCAAAAAAAGTGCGAGTGAAATATTTTTAAATATTCTGAATTCCTTAGTATAAATCAAGCTAGCAATTACAATAGGTCCTCTACTGTCCCCAACTGCAGATTGGACTGGCAGTATAGAAATGGGAATAGCAAATTCAAAAATGCTTCATCAGTTGCAGAGTTGAATTGTACATCAGTTAAAATATGCGACCCTTGAGGCACTGAGGGGGGAGAAATTGCTGCCCTGGAAGAGAATCATAAAATGTTGCCTCAGAGACCGGACTAGTATCTGAGGTAATCAATTTGGGTTAATGCCCAGTAGGCCTACAATGGAATCCCTCTTTATTCTAGGAGAGATGACAGAGAAACATAGAGCACCTAAAAAGACCGCCATGCAATATTCGTTTACCAGGACATGGCCTATGATAGTGTCACTAGACAGGTAGTATGGAATGTTTAAAGAAGGAAGGGGGTAGATGAAGGCCATGTTAGAATATTGCAGGAGTAGGACATGATGAGGCTGTCCTTATTTTAACTTAAATTCAAAAATGTTTGAATGCATATTGGACCTTCCTCGGTAGTGCAATAAGTATCGTGCTCGATTAACAGCGCTAGTGGTTCCAGATTCGATACTGGAGTGAGGTGAGTTGGCTTCTTTTGAGCGAGAAAGAAGCCCCAGTGCGCCTTTCTTGGGATGAGAAGTGAAAGAGAGGTCCCGTGTAGTGTACGATGGCATTTGCACGTAAAACAACCCTCTCTACTCTGCAACGGGTAGAAGATGCAGTAGCCTGCCCGCCTGCGTCGGTGGAATGCTCCAACGAACAGTAGATCGACCATGGATAAGCATAGGAGTTGCAGCTTTGGCTGTCAATCGGCATATATCGCCCTTGAGTCCATTCAGAGTGACAAGATGTGTACCAAGACTGATTGGTTTGTTGGTGCTTTAAGGCCCTTCAACTACAAGGTCATTAAAGCCCCGTCCACTGTGTAGTTATAATGCAGAGACTGCAAGGACACTACAGTAATGGCTTTTTTTGGGCATTAGCGGTATCCAGTTTTCGCAAGCGCCCCCCCCATGCCAGTACTAGCTGGGTTTGCGTTGCTTGGTTTACGGAAGTTTCGTCCCCAGCGTTTCGCCTCCGACTGTTCACCCACGACCTTTCGCCCCCCGGAGCTTTAGCCCCCACACATTTCGCCCCCCCGGAGCTTTAGCCCACACACATTTCGCCCCTGGGAGGGCAAATGGCCGATTTTTTCTTGTGCTGTGTCATCATCATAATCATCATCACACCCTTATCCCGCCTGTGCCAAGGTGGGGTCTGCGGGTTCTAGCCCTCCACTCCCGTCTATCTCCAACCAGGTCCCCGTCCACCCCGTATACTACCGTGTTCCCACGTCTGCTTCGGTCTCCCCTGCCCCAGGTGCTACCGACCACCTGCATTCCTTGAATGGACATAACGAGCTCCTCTTCCCCTCTTCTCATGATGTGTCCATACCACCTCAGCCTATTCTCCCTCACTTTTGGCGATGTCCACCACCCCCAGCCATTTATTGCTTTTTTTCTCCGTTTATTATAATAATAATTTAAAAAAAAAAAAAAAAGACACAAACTCGGCTGCTCCATGAACTGATTGCCAGCCACAGGCTGTCAAAACCAAAACGGGTGAAGATAACGTTAGGTGTTACATAGCAGGTAGGCTATATCGCATAATTAGAAATGATGCCCCATGAGCCACATTACACGCCTCAATGAGTCACAGGTTGGACAACCCAGAATTAGAGGTTAAGAGTCAATAATTTAATAATGCTATTATTTTGGGGTTGTTAAAACCAAAATACCTTTAATAATCAGAAGTGCAATAAAAAAATATAACGACACAGGTCCAACTGAAAATGTTCCAAGGTGTGTACGTCCATATAAGCTTTCAGACAAACTCATAAATGCAATGGCGACATATTAGGACACATGGCATCACCCAAATTGGGAAGGATCTCAGAATGCGATAGGAGGTCATCTAAGAAGAGTCCATTTACTCTGAATCCTTTTATTTTTACTTTTGAAAAAATATTTTGGGGCCCCAAAAGGATTTTTGCACCCGGTCCGCTTTATAGAGAACAGAAGGCCGGCCCTGGTGTGAATGTATATTGATTTATATGTACATGTGTAGACGACGGGGGCATCTTAGTTTTATTCCACCACTTAATAATCCTATTGACAGTTCTGGCGTTCACAGATAGAGGTAACGGGATACGTACCGTCTCTCCTATGCTTTTCACCATCGACCACGAAAAGCTGTCAGTCTTAAAAAAATTATGACGAGTTCGGCAGTTCGTTTGCCCTTTTGTGTTTCTTGATGTCAATACGCGTTATTTCCGCCTGAATAATTGTCTGTTGACGTCCTAAAGAGAGTATATTATTGAACTCATAGTGTCAATTCGAACTGTACCAACAAAACTGTAGGCGGGTTTACGGTTATAATTAGAGTGAGGGTATGTAACTGGTATTATACCCAGATTATACCCTTCCAGCCACTTATCTACGGTTCCCCCAGAACTGAAATGGGCACCATTCGAATGATATAATTTCAGTTCTCATTGCTAGTTCTTTCTTTCCATGTTGGAGGGGTTCTATCTCACTAGGACTGGGAACGCATGGGGGAGCTATTGGACTATTTTCATGCAACTGGCTATCGCTATTACCACAATCTATCGCCTAAGGGCACTGTTCCTCCGCCAATACTACTGCGGTGGAAAGAGCTCTGATTTCCCTAAATTTTGAGAAATTTTGCCGAACATTTTACTGAATGCAGGTAGGGTTCTTTTCACCTTGGTGACCCAGTGGGTAGCGTGCTTGGTAACTGTGTCAATGGTTCTAGGTTTGATACTGGACCGAGGTGGGTTGGCGTCTTTCAGCCGACAGAGATGCCTCGAGTGCACTTTCTTTTGGATGAGAAGTAAAAGCGAGATCCTGTGTAGTGTACGATGGCATTTGCATGTAAAAGAACCCTCTCTGCTAGGCAACGGGTAAATGAGGCAAAATTTCCAGGTTTAGGAGGTCGCCCCCTGACGTCAATGGAGTGCTTCAACAAACAGTAGACGGAAGATAAATACCGGTAAGCATAAGCGCTACCTTTGGTCGGCAACTGGCTGTGGAAAAAAAATCCCTCTCAAATAAATCTATCACCCTTGTGACCATTTTGAGAGACAAAATGGATACCCAACCCTGCCATAGGCGGGAGAAAGGTTAGGAGTTGCTTGGAGATAAGGTTCTTTTAAGACTGAATTATTATTATTGTTTATTTCCACCAATACATTTGGCAAAAGCAAAACGAATTAAGGAAGGAGTAGGTATTCAGGGGGTCACAAACACCAATTAAGACAACAATTGTTCTGATAACAAACATCGGTACAGCAATTTCCAAACATGGGTACATGAGTGACAACACTTGTATGCAGAGCAATCAAACACTGAGGACCTGATTGAGTAGAATAGATCATTCCAGAGCTTGAAATAGTTATATGGAAAGAACCTAGCCAAAAATTTAGATATGCACTTAGATGTTTCAAGGAAAAAACGTCTCATTGGTCTCACCTCTACAGGCAAAACAAAGAAAGCATTAATTGGATGGAAAGGGTGAGAAGAAGACTGGATGGCTGCAGCCAGGATACAAAGATTAAACTAGTGGAGAGTGCCAGGGAAATTTAATAAATGGGACTTATTACAATATCTAGTCACACTGGCACAAGGGGGAATTTTTAGTATAATTCAAAGATCCTGTTCAAAGGAGTATTTAGGGCCATGATTGCCGATTTGTTTCAGACGATAGCAACACAGATGAGTAACAGAGTACAGGTAAGACCTTGGCCTTAAACAAGATGATAAGAATATTATGGGGAAGAAAACGCCGGAGGCAAAGAAACAGGAAAACAAAGGAATTTAGTCGGGTAGTTAAGGAGTCCACATGGGGCAAAAAGGACACCTGAGGATCGAAAGTGATTCCCAGTATAGGCAGAGCATTAGTGTGGACCCTATCATTACAAAACTTCCCAGATTGCAAAAAATCATCATGATAGTTTTAGAGGCAATTAGCCTCATGTGGTTACAAGAAAACCATGTATCAAGGGCTTGAATGTCCTTTTCAAGTTCCAAAAGAGTAGTAGGAAGAGTAGAAGGGGGGGCAAGATAGCCCAAAAAAATTGTCATGGCTCAGTCTTCATTAGTTCAATGTTGCAGGGTTGATATTGGTCATGGTAGTTGTCTTCTTTTGGATGAGAGGGAAACCATCAGTGTGTACTCCCATTGGATTGGAAATCGGTCGAGTCCTGGGGCGGGACACAAACTTCTGCACACAGGTAGTGAAGAGGGACAAAAATGGTGATAGGAGTGCAATGGGTGTATAGAAAAGATTTTACAATGAAAATGTGTACATGCCTAAGTTGCCCAATTCTTTGCTCTCTACAGCTAAAATACCACAAAACCAGTTTAGACTTTGCTTTTGCTCTCTTGTATGCTGTAGTCCACTCCTCTTCTTTTGTGGCTTGTTGGTGACAGACTTCTTGAAAAAATATCTCAAGATACAATTATTATTAAAGTCAACAAAACATGTAAATCATAAATTGTTAAATCCACAATTACAAAACAGCTTCCCTCCCCACTGAGCTTCCCTCCCACCCAAAAAGAGCCATCTGTTTCAACCAGGATCAATCCTACAACCACCTACTTTCACTGAAGCTGACTGGTTAACTGGTTAGCTGGGAAGCAACTTCATTGGTGAATTGACTGTGAGGGCTGGTAAATTCCTCCATTTGATAACTAGGGTCCTTAGGGACAGCACAAAAGAGGTAAAAGAAACAGCATATATCTCAATGGCATGACCAATCTTGTAGTACTATAGACTAATTTGGTTTTCCTTTAGGCAGGACTTATCTTGGGAGATTGCAAGGATCCAAAGGAGGGTGCCTGACATGATTTGGGAATTAGGACACAGTAGCCAGCGGCGTCTATCTCACAGCATAATCTTTTTATCAGACTGCTGCTAATGGGATGCAATGAACCTCTGACTGTGTGTCCCTGGCTGAGTATAAGGGGAGAAAGGATCATTCGTATAAATTAAAGGAGATAATGGCACAGACAGAATCTTACTACTGGTCATTTTTACCAAGGACCATTCAGCAATGGAATGCCCTCAGAGAGGATAAAGTGGAGGGTTTCCTCAAGGGAAACGCTAGCATTGCAAGGTACTATGTAGGAATGAGAGTTAGTCTCTCCACTGCTAAATAGGCCAAATAAGGCTGCTTGCAGTGAAATAGAATTAGAAACCTGTATATTTAGCGAAAAGCTACTCCTAACCCTTTTACCACCTATAGAAGGATCGGGTACCCATCTCGCCCCTCTGAATGGATCCACGGGTGTAACCCCTATGCTTATTTATCATCGATCTACTGCGCCTTAGGGCGGGATCTGGAACGTTTGCCCCGGACATTTCACCTTCGACATTTCACCTCTGACGTTTCGCCCCCGACATTTTGCCCCTGGGTACTTTTCGCCTCCGGAGCTTTCGCCCCTGAACATTTTGCTCCTCGGATGTTTCGCCCCTGGGAGGGCAAACGGCCGTTTTTTTTTATTTTTTGTTATTCCGTTTTAGGTGAGGTAAAAATCAAGGGCTAGTGCCAACTGAGCCTTGAGTCAATGCCAGCCCTTGATTTTTACCTTATTTTGGCCGGTTTTTTTTTGTTATTCTGTTTTTACCTAGAAAAACAGCATTGTTCGTTCGGACCTTTTTCTGAGTGTTTCAAGAAATTGCTAAGGTGAAAATTCAGCAATTTCGGCAAGAATGCTACGCATTGTGGAGGACATCAACGATAGAAATTTAATAGAATTTCTGAAAGGCATAGCCTAAATATCTGGAAATTCACTTTACCATCTAATAAAAAAAAAATGATATTAATTTAAAAAACCACTAGTGCCCTGCAAATCGATGTGTTTTCGCCTATATCTTTGCCGACTCCGTTTTTAAAATTCAGACATAAGGTAGCGAGCGACACGTGCATGCGCCAAATTTTACGTTGGTAGTTTTAAGCATCGACGCTGACTTTGACGAGACTTTGACGACTCGGGCGAAATGTTCGGGGGCGAAACGTCCAAGGAGCGAAATTTGTGGGGGCGAAAAGTACCCAGGAGCGAAATGTCGGGGGCGAAACTTCTGTAAACCCCTTAGGGCACTCCACCAACGCCAATGGGCGAGCTTCAACACCTGAAATTTGCTTGATCTACCCTTCACATAGTAGACGGGACATCGATTTCACTTTACATCTGAGGAAGGTGCACTGAAGGCTTCTCTGTCGCCAGAAAGAAGCCTCCAGTCTCAACCCTGGAACCACTAGCACCGTAAATAGAGCAGGCTACAAATTGCGCACAGAGGCGGGTGGAAATATATGTAGATGTGGGGATAATTTGTCTTAATGACACGCTACTGGTCCTAACTATAATGACATGATGTTAAAGAACGTAAAACCAACATATAACAAGACGCTAATTGTATCTTCGTTTTTCAAATCTTAATTGCATGACAGAAGTCTCCACCAGAAACATTTAGAATGTCTAATTGAATGACAAATGTTTAAACACTACTTCGTTGTCTTTAGCAGCATCTCCCCAACTGCAAACTGATAGCGTAGTTAGCGGACAGAGGTTGATAATCAATTTTCCACTTTATTTGATTAGGATGTGCAGAAGAGCACGTTTCACAGATTGTTGCTCGTCGCGGTTATTTTACATCGTGCGTGCGATGAGCATTACAACATTATATGTTAGTAGAAGACTTAACTAATCTTGTCACGTGTTACTTAGCGACATACAATATCTACCCTGCACCATTTCTCTAGAGAGATTAAACATAAAGCAATATCTCTTTTCAAACGCGTTTTCTGTCCATTTGTTTCGTTGGCGTTTTAGGCCCCATTCAACTACAACGATCATTAGACCTCCATCCACTGCACAGTTCTAAGGTGGAGACTGCAAAGACACTACGCTAATGCGACGATTTTTGGGTATTAACGGTACCCAGTGTTCTCAAACGGCCACCCCATGTTAGTACCAGCTGAGGTTGCGTTGCTTACCTTCAGTTATCAGACGAGAACTGGTGTGTCCAACACTGAAGTAATGTGTTAAATGGTTCTGGGCTAGTGTCCAGAAGACAGTGGTAGGGACTGTCATCAATAGATTTGCACAGGGAGTCCAACACAAAGTGTATAATTACATTTCACCAAGCCCTACCTTTTGTTGATGAAGAATGTCGTGATCCACCCAAAAATCATCCATCAACAAAAATGGTCATTGCTGTCTATATTTGTTCCTCCTGAAATGAGCACTTGGGATACTGCTAATATCCGAAATCGTTGTAACAGCATAGTTTCTGTGCAGACTCTGCATCAGAACTATGCAGTAGACGGGGCTCTGAAGCACCCTAAAACTCCAACAAAGCAATCACTTTGAATTGGCAAGTTTACTGGGTGTAGATCCTGCCTTCCTAATACTGGTAAATAAATGTGACCCAACATTGGCTGCATTAAAGGTGGGTTTACATGATTCACTTTTAATGATCATCCTGGATCATTCACTGGAAGGGAAACATTAAGTCAAATTATTTAGAAATCACAAGGATGACCAACTTAAGTCTACCTCCAGCTCCATAACAGTATCATCCAAATAATCTGCCTGTGTGTTCCCAGTGCCAGCAGGATGAGTACCTGACCCTACCATGGGGTAAAATTACCTGAAAAATTACTAATTAAAATGCATCGAAGAATTTTAAAAAATCAGGGCGTTTTGACCTCTGAAGTTGACATCATATTTACCCAATCAGAACATTCCGGCAAGGCTTTACCAAACAGTAAATAAATGAAGAATTGTCAGAAGAGATAACATTATTTGAAGAAGACGAGTTGGATTACTGTTGAAATGACAACAAATATCTAATTTAGCTCCATTCAATCTGACACTGGGGAAAATTTCTTTGTCTCACCAATTGACGTATGTATGTCTGAATGGATAAGCTATTTAGGCCTTCTACGGAAATGACCATACACCATACTGCTTTCATGTCACGTAGTAATTGCTCATGTCATATTTTACCTTTGATTTTAGAGTTAAAAATAACAAAATTCTAAGAGTTAAAGTTAATTGGTGAAAGCATTTGTGCAGAATACTAATTACAAATCACAAAGCTGTAGATTTTTAATAGTAAGAAGTAAAGCGGACCAAAATTGCCCTGGAACATCTGTGAAGTCGAAAAGAAGCCGTTTGCTTCAGCCCTGATCGATCCGCGACATACGAAGTAAACTATGCTAACTGATAAACCAGGATGACAGAATTCATTGCCATCATCACGTTGAGACATCATCAACATAATCATTATCTCACCCGGGAAGGTCGGAGGGTTCTTAACCTCCACTCCCGCCTATTCCCCGATGTCCCTTTGCACTACCTACTCCCACGTCTGTTTTGGTCTTTCCCTACTCCTGGCGCTCCCAATCACCCGCAATCCCATAATGGACCTAATAAGTTCCACCTCCCCCTCCTCATCACATGTCCATACCACGTCAACCGATTCTCTGTCATTTTTTTCCGTAATGTCTCCCACCCCCCAAGCTACCTCTAATATAATCTCTTGGCTGGTGACACCCCACTCATGTAGTGCCGTATTCGCATCTCAGCAATTTGCATTCTCCTTTCACGGTTTTCCCTAACGGATCCAGCGGTCGCACTCCCCTTCCTGGCCAACCCAGTACTAGTTGGGGCTATACTTCTTAACGTCAGTGATCAGACTAGAACTGGTATGTCCGACGCAATTCGCCACTCCCTCATGAGCTGACTTAGGACATATATATAGGAACTTTTTATTTGTCAT
Source organism: Trigoniulus corallinus (assembly GCA_013389805.1). Taxonomy (NCBI): domain Eukaryota; kingdom Metazoa; phylum Arthropoda; class Diplopoda; order Spirobolida; family Trigoniulidae; genus Trigoniulus; species Trigoniulus corallinus. The sequence goes on from JAAFCE010007744.1 coordinate 22,969,527, forward strand.
AAAGTCGTCACACAGACATTTGGGAGTTTTATTAGAGAGCTTGAGTGATCCGTTATAGAACAACGTGTGTTACACAACATAAAAACACAATAGAACGTATGGTTCTGTGAAAAACACAGTTTGAGTGCTCTGGAACCACACGTTATCTTTAACGTCCTGCCCTCTATTGGTTGGAACATGAAACTTGGTTCCTTTCGAAGTAATTTTAGTTATTTTGAATGGGTCTGCCATTTTATCGTAACGTTCGTTTAAACCTATGTAGAACGTATGATTAATTCAGCATACGCTCAAATACACGTTTCTGATTTTACTTTGGAATGTTGCACATGCGCAGAAAGATATTCGTCTGCTTTGCATAACATGCGTTGTTCGAAACGGATCACTCAAGCTCTCTATTAACGTGTTTTGCACACGTATGCTATGCAATGCAGACGAATATTCAACTGTGCAAACGTGAACACTGCAGGCATTAAGCTGAGTGAACGTTTTGACATATGTTCTGGTGTATGCTTGATGCAGAGTAAGAAATAAAAAGAAAATGGCTGACAGTGGAGGACGTCTCTTGGTAGGTGGGGCTCATGTATGGGCCATTGCAGAAATGCTACAATAAAACTTTATTTTTTAAAAAAGTGGTCTCTGTACATTATTGCATGCATGCATCGACGTTGTAATAAAACTGCCTTTTGTGTCATGGTGACTGATTTCCAGAAAGGTGGACAAGGCGCCCCCCCCAAGGTGGCGCTTTGTTGGTGGAGCCCGGGGCAGTTTGACCCCATTGCCTCTACAAGTCAAGCCACTGGGCCTTCATCAACCCCTTTCCTCCTTAAATTGCTTCATATTACCTGTCTTGGGACATTATCAATGCCTTCTCCATATCATTGAATACAGCATGAGGGTCCTTCTTTGCTGCTCTATGCTTCTCTACCATTTGTCATAGAATTAAGATTGGTTCCATGGTAGACCTACTGGGCATAAACACAAATTGATTTCCCTGGACACTAGTTTGGTCTCTGAGGAAGCATTCTATGACTCGCTCCCACTGCTTCATAGAATGGCTCATTAAATTTATGTTTCTGTAGTTTCCACAGTCCTTGGCGTCACCTTTGCTCTTCAACAATGGAACTACCCAACTCTTTCTCCATGTAGATGGTGTCATGTCACCATTAGCTACCTTACTGAAAAGTATCCCTAGTCATGTAATTCCTGTTGGGCTTCTGAAGGGTTCTTGACTATTTCAACCTCAATCACCCTGTCAACTACCAGTGGGTTGAGTGGGCTGCTGTCTGTGACCACTGAACAGGTGGCAGCATTTAACAGGCTCTGATGGTATTTCTTAACTTTTGATTACCCCTGCTGGTTAAATAAGACTCTACCATTGGTATCCTTGACCATTATGGCCCTAGTTACATCTTTACTAGTTCTATCCCTGATCTTGGCCAGTCTAAAAACTGCTTTCTCTTCTTCCCTTGTCCCCAACTTCTCATATAAAGCGTCAAACTTCTGGTACGTGGCCAGAGCAATGGTCCTCCTGGCATATTTCTTTGCCTTAACATAGTCAGTCTTTACCTACTCTCAACATAGTTAGTCTTTACCTCCTCTCAACATAGTCAGTCTTTACCTACTCACAACATAGTTAGTCCACCTACTTATGGAAAGCCTCCTCATCCCACTGCCATGGCTGCCTACCCTGATAAGTGCTTCTTACTCTACCCATGCCTAACAGCATCTTTTCACATCAAATCGTCCTAGAAACTGTGTCCTACATGTCATTGGTTGACCCATCCCAATCCCAGTCGACCTGGCTGAGAACCTCCTACCAGAACTCATCCTCCTTGGTGGGCAACTTCAACCACCTAATAACTGATTTTCCTTTCCAGGCATTGTATGTTTCCTAAATATCCTCTTCATTTGTAATTCTATCATGAGCAGTTTATGGCTGCTTTCCCTGGATGCATCTGTCCCTTAGGGTTGACCATCCCATACCTCCATCCCCTATGTACCTCCTCATATCCCAGAACATCCTTGCCTGTGTGGGCATTAAAGTCATCTCCAATAACACAGGTCTGCGATGAAAAAATGGTCTTCAAAACAATTATTGTTTTTACAGTTTTAAGGATGCTGATTACTAGAAAAATAATTAAAATGTTCTATCACATACAGTTTAATAACAAATTCAATTTTTAGAAATTATGCATGTCATCATGTACACATGAACTTATTAATGTTAGATGGTCTATATATGGTAAATACACGTCAAGAAATAGTATGCTATTATTTATGGTGGACTATTGTCTAAATGTCCCTTGGACAGGATAGTTTGGCCCTTGAAATAGGTGGCTGAAGGATGATAGGGTTTTTGGCCATTCATAAAGGAAAGGGGTAATGGTGGATCCAGCACCAGATCAAGGGAAAGCACTTCAAAAGTGCACCCCAAATACAGCATTTTTAAATATTCTGAATCCCTTACTATAAATCTAGCTACCAAGTACAATAGGTCACCCCCTGCCCCTTACACCATGTCCTGTCTTCAGTGGATTAGCCAACTGCAGATTTGATTGCAACTGTTGGACTTGCAGTATAGAAATGTGGATAGCAATGTAAAAATGCCTCATCAATTGCACGCCATTCAGGCGCTGAGGGGTAACAATTGCTGCATTGCTCCCCCCTCTGGATCCACCCCTGAAAAGAAGCATTTTGCGTCATGGAGGCTGTACATAAGGAAATGGTGGTGTGTGGGGTGGACGGGGACCTGGATAGATGCAACTCACACATGACCCAGCCACAGACAGGGAAAGGGTATGATGATGAATGGATGTGGGTGGTATGGTCATGTAATGTAAAGAGGAAAGAAGAAGCTTGTGGGAAAACCAAAACAAACTTGGGAATAGTTTGGAGGTAGGTAGTAGTGGTAAGCTAGACCCAATGGCAGATCCAGGGGTGGATCAGGGGGAAGCATTTCTACTAAGTGCACTCCAAATATTTTTAAATATTCAGAATCCATTGTTAAAAATCTAGCTAGCAATTCAACAGGTGCTCTACTGCCCCACAGGCAGTGCTATCTCTTCAGTGGTTTAGCCAACTGGACTGCATGGCAACTGTTGAACTGGCAGTATAGAAAAGGGGATAGCAGTGTGAAAATGGCTCATCAGATACAAGGGTGAATCATGCATCAGTTGAAATGTGTGCCTAATTGAGGCACTGAGAGGGGAGAAATTCCTGCATTGCTCCCTCTCCTGGATCCACCACTGTCTGGAACCCACTGACCCACCCCTGCCTCAGGTGGGTTATGGATATGATGATTAAACATAAGAGATTTCTGTTGTGTGGGACAGCAAATGCATGAAACAGGCATCTTACAATGTTCTACACAATGGATTTTTGGATTGATATTGAATAGAAAGGCTGGCTGCCTATGGTTGAAAGATTACAATAATGCAGTAGATAAAGACCATCCATGGGCCATCATGCATCAAGAAATATGATAGCTTCAGAAATACCAGCATGTCAAAACATGTGTTTGCCTCAATTTTATTTCATTCAATATGGGCACTCTTGTTATTGAACAATGTGGACATTTCTGGGTATTGCATTAGTGGTAATAAGTGATCTCAAGTAACTCCACAAGAGGAAAATTAAATCATTATGTATTCAATCATTACTAGATCTATAATATAAATGTAAAGTATGTATTTGTGGAGTGATAAAATGAAAATCGAAACATCAAAATACTGCAATTTCCTCTATTTCTTCCAAACTATGAAAATGTTTTGAGAGAAAACCTTACGTGATAGAAAAAAATGAATTGCATTTTTGGAATCAGCACACCTAATATTATAAAAATCAGTTATCAAAAGTAAAACAATTTTTAAAAAGTATTTTTTTGCACGCCTGTGTAATTGTTGTGTCACCAAGGCTTGCTTCGGGATGTATGCACTGTGATTCACTGGTTAATACAATACCTACCCCATTTCATCCCTCTTCACTACCTGTGTAGATCAATTTGTATCCATCACCCAGGACCTGTGATCTATTCTCTTTCCACCTTGTTACTTGAAGGAATGAAATACTGATCTTTCTATGCTTTAGGGTGTCCACTAGTTCCCAGTTTTCCCTGAGAGGGTCCCCACATTCCAAGTCCATAACCTTAGTCTAGCCCCTTTCTTTGGTGTGACAGCTATGACTAAGGGCACCTTAAGTCAGATGTTCAGAACCTGCAGCAAAAGTAGTTGGGTTACCTGTGGGGGGTGCCGTCCTGCTCTACAGGAGACACTCATGTTCTTCTCATAATTACCAAGTGAGCAGAGGTCTAACACTTACCTGGCTTTATGCCACACAAACTACATCAAAGAGGTGTTGTCCTAGGACTGCATGTCAAAAACAACACCAACAACAACAGGCATATAATAATAATAATACAGCTGTGTACAATTTATACCTTAAAGATTAATGTTGATATGATTCAAGCAATATTTAGCTTACTAACCCAAACGCCAGAGTAAAAATAACAGAAATTAACAAATATACCAAACTTATCAAACTTAGCAAAACTTGCATGTTAGTGATAATGGTTAATGCTATTGATATGTAAATGATGTGAACTATAAGAACTTTGCTGATGGGAGTTGGTCGTCAGCCTCAAACGCCACATTGTGGCTTTTCAGTTGTGACAGTTCAGAAGACACCTTATGCTGGAGCATGCTGGGATCAGTGGAAAATATTGCAAGGTTAGGCTTAAACTGCCAAACCCCACAAGTCCCTCACCCCACTAAATGAACCACCAATGCATCACGTTGGGGCAAATTAAAGTCTAATACTAACTCTTTTCTTGCCTGCCTGTGGCAGTGTCAGTAAGCCATTTTTAACTCATGGGTGACATGTTGGATGGTATCTTGAGGCGCCTGGCTGCAAACCTGATGCGCCACCTCCTCATTTACTATTTGTTATCATGTGCCAAAAGCAGGGGGCGGGCTGTCACAGCTGAGAATTTTTCTGGCCTAGTCATTGCATAGCAGAAATGGTTGTTTTTGCATAATAGTGGCATCCCACACACCATATGGGGCCACCATGACCATACTCCTCATTTAATGGCAGATTCACTGAGGACCTATCCCACCCGATCCAGGACAGAGCCTGAAACCACTGCCAGAATATTTGACCGACACTACAGTAATGTGTTTTAATGTAGTACTTTTCAAATACAGAATTGACTTCAGCTGGATTTTGTTTCATTGGTGTTTTAGTGCCCTTGAACTACAATGGTAATTGGAGCCCCATTCACTGCATAGTTCTAATGTAGAGACTGCACAGACACTACACTCTGCAAAGATGTTTGGTTAGCGGTACCCAGTTTTCCAAAGTGGCCATCCACGTCAGTACTGTGAAAGCCTCCTACAAAACAAGGCCTTTGCAGCAGGGTCGGATCCAGAATTTTCGTCAGGGGGGTTGAGCTATTGGCAGCGATTGGAAACGCAATTTTCATTTGTCAGTGTCAATGTCGACCCAAAAATTTAAGGTGGGGAGGGTTGCAACCCCAAGCCTCCCCCTGGATCCACCCCTGCTTTGCAGTATGACGTTGCTGGCTAGTAACGTCACACAAAGTGGTAGCACGCTATGTGAACAAACCATATTGTGTAAATTTCAAGCGTCTTCTTAATTGATATTTCAGTTGCATCTTTAACTCAAATCATTTTCAAATATAAATCATATTTGTCTTGGTACTACCTTGAGGTGTGTAGCTTAACTTCAGTGACCTGATGTGAACTGGTGTGTCCAATACAGTTGATCCCCCTCAGCTGGAGAGATAGTGAGGTAGATTTGGGGTTGGTGTTCTCACTTCTGAGTAAGAGAGCCATCCAGTGTGCATATGATGGATGGGAGGGAAGCAAAGCTATGGCCCCATGTGATGTTGCCAATGTTACCAATACTTAAATGAACTCCTAATAAGTGGAGTAATGCCTAGTTCCGTATCACCACACCTTAACGCTAATCACGTCACCACTGATGACATCTTGATGACGTTTTGTGCTAGTGCGTTATGAAGGACCGCCAGCGCAATTCCTTAAGTGCAGTGCTTTATTTGGAGTCATCACACGCCGCCGTTATAACTCAGTATATCCTACGCCATTTTTCAAGCAGACGGCTCAATCGCCCGCCAATCAAAACGCAGCGTGACTTGCATGACGCTATGGCTGAGTTTCTAAATTACGCGAGTCAAACTCGAGTTACTCCGGAGTGACTCCAAAGCGTTTCTAAATGGCTTACTCTGAAAGCCCCGTGTTCCTAAATGCGTTTTTTCACGTTTTAGAGTCACACTAGAGTCACTCTGGAGTGACTCTTTTTGACTCCACTCAAACAGGAGGAGTAAAGCCTAGTTCCCTGGCACGCGACACTGACGAGAATAGTGCTTGAGCAGACAGTAAAATTATGACGTAAACCACAGGCGCTAACAGAAATTTCACCTGGTTTGAATCCCTGGCATGAGCGAATTTGCATAAGCAATTAATAGTTTTCAATATGAACGTTTGGTGGCGCCAAAACCAAAAAATACATAAACCAATGAAAAGTAAACAGAAAACTATTTAAAAATACAAACAGCCAATCAAATTCGAGCGACGCATTCCATCGACAAGTGCAGTTAACTAATGCCTGGTTCCGTATACCCACGCGCTAACGCTTTTACCGTTGAATCAGACGACACAGCACAAAAAATGGTGACGTCACACTGCTACTTGGGGTGTCGCAGAGCAGCTATGCGGGACGGTAGTTGAGTTGACCAGTGGTCAACTCACATAGCGTCCCGCACGTCACGCTGTGTTCTGATTGGCTGGCGGTTGAACTGTCTGCTTGAAAAATGGCGGAGGATAATGGAAGACATGACGGCGGCGTGCGGTGACTCCAAATAAAGTGCTGCACTTAAGGAATTGCGCTGGCGGTCCTTCATAACGCACTAGCACAAAACGTCATCAAAATGTCATCAGTGGCGACGTGATTAGCATTGAAGTGCGGTGATACGGAACTAGGCATAACTCTCAACTCCACTTCACCATTGATTTCGCTCTTACTTTACAGATGGTAGTGTAACTACGTCATCAGTTTTTGTGGATTGTCGTCTGCTAGAGCACTATTCTCGTCGGTGTCGCGTGCCAGGGAACCAGGCTTAAACGGAGTGAAAGCAGTCGACAGTTAACGAACACAATCTAAGCAGACGAACAATTAGGCATAAAGAGTAGGGTTGCCATAATTGTCGGACCAAAAACGTTCCTTAAAAGTATTTTTTTAGCAAAATAAGAGTTTTATTACAACTTTATGATAAAAAAAATTGCATAATAGATAAATGGTGGTCGAACAGTCAGTTTCACTGGCAAAATGTGATGTTTTCGTGGACGCGTCAGTACCAAACCTTGGCATGTATATGCGCAGTACTGAATGCAATGATATTATCGGAAAATAATTGTCCTGCATGCAAAAATTTTAAATCGACCTGGACAAATGACTGTCTGACATGGACACCGACCTACTGGACAGCGGGACATATACAGTAACCCATATATATATATATATATATATATATATGCAAATGCAATAAAGTGCATAATAGCGGGAGATATACAATATATATATATAAAGTTGCATAATAGCGGGAGATATACAGTATATATATATAAAGTTGCATATACAGTATATTATATACTGTATATCTCCCGCTATTAGGGTTGTATATATATAATGTCAGTGTGAATGAAATAAACAGTGTTCTGGGTGGACCAATGAAGATCTTGGGGCATAACGAGAAAATTATCGCCTGTCATCGTCAAATTATCGTCTGCCATCGCCAAATCGTCTGCCACCTTTGTAAATTTTGCTCTTGTATCGTCCCTAAATGCATGACACCGGAGTTACTCCAGTGTTACTCCTGTGATGTCAGCAGTGACCCGAGTAACTCCAGAGTTACTCTAACTGGAGTAATTTAGAAACTCAGCCTATGTGAGTTGACCACCTGTCAACTCAACTACCGTCACGCATAGCTGCTCTGCAGCGCCCCAAGTAGCAGTGTTACGTCACCATTTTTTGTGCTGTGTCGCCTGTTACAATGGTAATAGCATTAGCGCGTGGGTATACGGAACCAGGCACAAGATATACAGTTAGCATAAAAAGTATTTGCACATCCTAAAAATTTTTTTTAAAAATTTGTAAATAAAAAACATCAAAATTTAATGTAAAAAAAAAATATTTGCACGTACACCTTAAAAGCACTTTATTGCATTTGCATAAAATTCAACTGTCCTCCAAAATCTGGTTGTGACACCAAACTGGCACCCAAATCTGCATGCGATAAATGCTAGTGACCCATCACACATCCACCTTCCCCACTTCATTGATTTTAACCTCCTTTTTGGTTTCATTTAAATATTTTTATTTCATTGGTGTTTCAGGGCCTTTCAACTACAGGGTCATTTGAGCCCCACCCACTGCATAGTTCTAGTTCAGAGATTGTCAATGTCCTACACTAATGTGAGGATTATTAGGTATTAGCAGTACCCAGTTTTCCCAGGCGGTCACACATGCTAGAAGGGATCCCGACAATTGGGTGAAAGACAATTGGGTGAACGACAGTTGGGTGAATGACAATTGGGTGAACGACAATTGGGTGAATATGACAATTTTCGGTGAATACGACATTTGGGTGAACGACAGTTGGGTAAATGACAATTTGGTGTATACGACAATTGGGGAATGTGACAATTGGGTGAAAATCTTGTTTTTTAATTTGCTTTTCGCCCTACGTAATCCTACTACACCGCAAAGCACAGCTGTCATGCGGAGCTGTGCTACTACAAGTAGCTTTGCCATGGTTTACAGTTCCGCCACAGATGTCGGGCGTTCTGCACAAGTGTGCAATCGACGTTCCCACACTTCCCACAGATGTTTGATGGGGTGCAGATTGGGATTCTGTGGAGGCCAGTGAAGTTCTCGGACCCCCATTTCATCAAACCATTTGCCTACAGCCCGTGCTTTATGGCAAGGTACGTTATCGTGCTGAAACAGAAAAGGGCCATTGCCAAAGTGCTGCCAGAGAGTGCTGCTACAAAGACTCTTTCAGCATTCATGGAAGTATCATCTCATAATAGTGTACTCTCTGTTATATAGTCATGGGAGGAATGCCACCTATGATATTTCAAAGGAATGTCGCATTTTCATGCAAATAAGGGTTGTCCCATGACTTTTGATAGGGTAGTGTATATGTGCAGTACTAAATGCAATGATATTATTGGAAAATAATTATCTAACATGAAAAAAAATGTTAAATCGACTGGGAAAAATGACTGTCGGACATGGACACAGACCTCAAAACCAGTACATGCCCTGGTGTAACGGGATAAATGTGATAATATGCACCCCACAGGTAATATGCCCCAGTTGTAACAGGATGGCTATCTTTGACGAGATGGTGTTAAAAACACTATAAGACAATCGATTATGTGTATGGCACATCGTGCATGCATTTCTAGAAGAATTGTTGTCATTTGGGTTGGTCAAAATAAATAAATACTGCCATCAGCTGTAAAAGTAAATCTCCACAATGTATTGGAATGTATCTGGTAAAAATAAATACTCATAAACGAACTGAGATATTTCAAATTTGAAAATCGTGTATTAAGTTAAGATCCTTAATCTAAAATTTGGCCAAGTTTTCAACTCTGTACCATGTCCATAAAATATGTTATGATGGTGGAGCACATCGAACCTGTTTTGGGGAAAATCGCCCCACTACATGTGGGGTAATATGCCCCACTAACATTTATGTGTTTTGCTTCAGAAAATTGGTAAAACCTATATACTGTATTAAAATAGACTAGAGTAGTTTCAGTCATAATGCTTTAGCACAGGGGTCTCCAACATATAGCCAGTGACCGGATGTGGCCTGCCAGTTGACTTTTTCTGGGTCGACTTTTTCCATAAAACAGTGTTGAGCCATAGAGCAAGAACAATAAAATATTTGTCTATAAACATTTTTCTTATCAAGGAAAGTCTACAGTTTGTCATAACTTCTTCTAATGAAATGGAATACAGAATTAATTTATTTTAATTGAATAAAGGTTGGAGAAGCCTGCATGTAATTTATGATTTACAATTATTACAATTTGTGGATTTCTTTTAAAAATAACACCATAAATGGGGTTGTGGCCAACCAGTCACAAATGTCACTTTGTGGCCCACTAGTCACAAATGTTGGAGACCTATGCTTTAGCAGAAGCTTGTTAGATAGAAAGTTAAAATGTTTGTTATGAATGTCACGAGTATTACTATTCCACTAAGTCAAAAGTTGACTGGATACAATGCAGTTATTGTTTTGGTTGACTTCATTAGACATGCAACAGCCACAAAGACATTTGCAATGAATCTGCCACATAAGAGAGGCATAATTAAGTAATATTTGGAGGTGGGTTTTACCCACAGTACTGTGTAAAACGCCCCAGTGCACATACTGTATGTCAAAACTTTGTTTTATTTCCTAGTTGCAGTTAAATTGCAACATTTCATTTATAGGTTTTATGAACGACTAATGTCACCTTATTAAAATTATAAAATAACTTTGAGATTCACATTTCATTATTTCTAGTTATAGTGATTTTTTTGAAATGTGGGGCATATTTCCCCGTTTTACCATATATGTGCTAAATGTGATATACATATAGCGGGATACTATTAGGGTTGCTGCAGGGGTTATGGTAAAGTGCCCAAATATCGTCCCCCTAAGCAAAATCTTCAATTCCGAGAAAATTATTTACAGGAAAAATAATTTAAAAACTGATTTAAGTTTATCAACTCCTTACCTACTTGTATGGCTAGTGTGATACTATTAAATAAAACTTTCTAAACCATAAAAAATTAAAAACTTATAAGAACACAGATTTTGATTGTTCTAAAAAGGTGTCCTAATTCCGTCCCCTCTTTCCAGCTAACATCTACTGAATTATTTTTATGGGAAATTCCATTAAAACACAGTTGACATCTCTCATAATAAATTTCTTGAGAGAAAACTTTTTATTGGCTGTTTAAATAAAATAGCCTAATATCAATTTTGGAATGATATTCTTCATAGAACTTCAGCTCTACTACATTATAATAATAAAGCATAGAAGTGGTAAACACATTATAAAATGGTGAACACGTGATCATATATGAATCAATACTAGTCTAAGAGGTTGGGAAATTATAGAATGTAAAAAAAGAGGAATACATTATGAGGGTTCTAAATCCGTCCCGAGGACGTATTTGGGAATTTCAAAGGGGCGGATTTAGGATCCCAGCAATAACAAAAGAAAAAGTCCCATCTCTTGATCAAACAACCACAACTACATGGTTCTGACAACTGGAACACAATATTTAAGGAGCAATCTAAGGATCAATTGCCAAATGATGAAAAAAATTACTCGGAAGTGTCAATATAACTGTTTAAGGTTCGATTCCACAATTTAGTAAATTTACACAAAACCTATTTTTTTAAAAAATTTAATAGTTAAAAACAGAACAAAGCAACTGAATGAGAGCCAGTAGTAAACTGGATGGTTCTGAAGGCTTCCATGTGCTGTTCTGAAGGCTACAGCCCTCCCCTTGAAAGTTAAAGGGGGGACGGATTAAGGGCCGGGGACGGATTTTGGGTACTTTACCATGCTGTATATGTCCAGCTACGCCAGGGCTTGTCCTGGATTGTGTGTGTGTGTGTGTGTGTTATAAATCTACTTGTAGTAGCGCAACTCCGCATGACACCTATGCTTTGCGGTGTAGTAGGATTACGTGGGGCAAAAACCAAATTAAAAATACATGTTTTTCATCCAATTGTCGCATTCACCCAACTGTCGTATTCACGGAATTGTTGTATTCACCCAATTGTCGTTCACCCAATTGCCATTCACCCAATTGTCGTAGACCCATGCTAGAAGTAGCTGGGGTTGCGACCTGCTCCCACGTTAATATCGGCCTCCCCCTGCCCCGGGTGCTCCCGAAAACCTGCATTCCTGGTAAGGCCCTAACGAGCTCCTCATCCCCTCTTCTCATTATGTGACCATGCCACCTCAGCCTATTTTCCTTCATCTTTTTGGCAATGTCCACCACCCTCAGACTACCTCTAACATACGCATTCCTAATTCTATCTGCTCACGGCACCCCACTCGTGTACCGCAGCATTCGCATCTCGGCTACTTGCATTCTAGTTATATGGCTTTAAGGAACGTTGGACTTCAAAGATGTAAAATATCATGAAATTACTGCAATTTTTACTCAAGTGCATGGTATGTAATTAAAAGCATGAGAAACCTGAAAGTTTTAAAAATTAAGCCCAGTCAGGCCGCCAAAGGAAGCCCACTCACAACAAGAACAAAGAAGCTTAATGTTCACAGTGCCTTAAACGATCCCATGATGACTCTACAATCTTGTGCAACAAGTTGTAACAGAATCTTATGCCTCAAACTATCTGAAATACGCTTCATAGTTTAAAGGGTAGAAAACCAAGAAACCCTATTTTTCGTTGCCATAGTATAATTAAAATTTGGTGGAAAAATAAAGCTGCTTATGAATTCAAAGACGTATTAAAGATTGTAATACATTGTGGATGCAGGGAGAAGATTATTGCATGGGACACACAAACCCTGCTAATACTAAAATGGATGGCCAATTGGGATAATACCCTAATACCCAATAATCGTTACATTAGTGTAGTGCCTGTGCAGTCTCTGCACTAGTACTATGCAGCGGACGGGGCTCTAATCACCTTGCAGTTGAACGGCCCTTAAACACCAACAAAACAAAAAAACGAACGCAGTTTATGGTTGATGATGCATGCCATTTCATGGGGTTGGGGAACTGGTCTTTCTGGATACAACTTTTATAGTTGTGGTTTATATTCATGTGTTGCACTGTCATTTATGAAAATCCGTCAGAAGGTTCAATTTGCACTACACCTTCCACTTCCAACAAGACTAGGACCCCAAGCATATTGCAATGGTTATAATGCACCTAGGAGGCTTTTAATGCATCCTCATCAGCAAATCTCGACACAATTGGAGCATTTGCGGAGTTACCTGGAGAACAGAATTAAGATAGCTGGTAAAAATTACTCAAGGTAGGTGCTGTGGCAAGGGGCAAGATTGGAACATAGATCACCAAGAGGTGGGTGGAAGCAATGCCACAACATCTTAAAGTACCTGGTATTTGTTAAAGGTAATGGTCTGCCCAGTCCTTGGCAGCTTCTTTTTAGTCATTTTTTTATACAAACTCTATTGATTATTCTTGTATTTTTTTTATTATTGAAATAATTGTATTAAAATAATACAGTTGAACCCACTTATCTCGACCTCCGTTAACTGGACAACCCGTTTAAGTCGACGTTTTTAAAGTGGAACCACCGAATTCCCCCTTTGTCCTAACAGTTTCTGATTGCTTATGTCGATGACACCCTAATATCTTGAGCACAAAAAGGATCAAATTTGCCACTCAATACTTATGTCCACCTTTTTATGTGGAACCACCAAATTCCCCCTTTGTCCTAACAGTTTCTGATTGCTTATGTCGATGACCCCTAATATCTCAGCACAAAAGACGGTCAAATTTGCCACTCAACTTTGGTTATGTCGATCTCAGAATCCCCTTGACTGCTGGCTTTTGAATACATTGGATGGTTTATGTTTTAGCGCCCATCGACTTCAATGGTCATTAAGGCCCAATTTTCAATACAGTATTAACCAATAACATCGTTGCACCTACAGCAGGGGGTGTAGCAGTTCACTGCAGATGTGTTGTATGTACCACCATATTGGATTTTGGTTATCTAGATCATTGGTTATCTCGGTGCTTTTTAGCAAACCCCTATGCCATCGACATAACCGGGTTCAACTGCAGTAAGAAAATGTTTTCACTTGAAATGTTACTTGATTTGGTCACAGTTGAAATTTTTAGGGCATGCAAATATTGTTTTGTTGAATGTACTGGTATGTGTAATTAAACAACATTTTCAGCTGAAGGACTTTGCCCCCTGAAGAAGATAATTAACCACAGGCATGCAATATTAAGTTGGCAGCCTGCTGAACAAACACTGAGATCGTCCGCCCTGATCATCATCACCATCATACACTTATCTAGCCTGTGGTATGGTCAGGGCTGCGGGTTCTGGCCCTCCACTCCCACCTGCCCCCAACTAGGTCCCCATCCATCTCTCACCATCGCATTTACTGACTCCTGGTGAAGTACTCTACAGAAGAGTTACCATAGCTCTTCTTGTCTCACTAAGCTGTTGAATTGTAAGACTAAGTACACCAAGAAAAAGATGACGACCAAGTCTTATTTCTTGAGTCATTTTGCGAATATGTTATTATGGGTAATATCTTCTAGCATATAATCTTCCTTTTGTTGAATTATGAACGAGACTCCATTGCAATTGAATGTAAGCCTTGTTATTCTCTTTAAAAATGGCATCATTTTTGCTGTGCCTTTCAAGATAACTACCACATTTGTACTCCCTATAATAGCAGACCAGAATCTATATTACTTTCAACGTCACTGAAATGATAGCCTTTATTTTGGTTGGGCGTGGTGTGTTGCGGAAATATAACAACTGAATAAATCAACTGACCTTTAGAAGGCTGAGGTCCAAAGTAGTAAGCAATACCGTAAGTCCTTTAATGAGAATGCATCAGAGCTGGAATAGCCATTCTTTGTAATTCAGTTAATTTTATACCCCTTATGACCTCTAGGATAGATTATGTTGGTGACCTGATTGGCACTTAACCTCTATTGGCATAAAACAGCAGGCTACATACGCTACTAGGAACATCACGCAATATGTTGTAGGAAGACTGCCATTGGCAGGAAGAGAGCGACTGCAGAGGTGTGATGTGGGCACAAAGGGAAACTACCAAAAAGTTCATCACAGACGTGCAGCCACGAATTGAGAAGAGGCATAGAGAGATTAGGTACTGTCACCCAGTTCCTGAATAGACAACTGCACTTCTGCACCTACCTCTGCATAACGTAGGAAAAGCAATGACATCTATAACATGATCTCAGTGCACAGCAATGGGGGTGGACCTAGGACGCCTGGTTTCTGATACCATCATTACCATGATGCTGGGGGAAGGAACACCATAATGCATTAAGGACATACTACATGAAAGAAGAGGGAGATAGACTGTGATGCGTCTTATGGTCACGCTAATGACTAGTGAAGCCAACTTGGTTTCAGGGTAGAGCCCAGAAGGTGAAGGTAGGTCCAACCCTCAGTGAATAAATGAATTTTACCCACACCACAGTCCAGCTCTTTGGGTACTGACATGATACTCTTTTCAGTACTTGGAATATGGTTCTGCACTTTGGTGGCTATTGGATGATTGGTCCTGAAGAAATGTGGCAGGTGAAATGGTGCATGGATGACACGGTGCACACGGGCATGGTGCACACTGCACTGCAGATGGTTGGGAGATATCCAGATATTCCCTCAGACGGCAGTCCTAAGACCACTATACAATGAGTGATTGGTATATGAATTGAAACGAAACATAACTATCAGTGAGAGACTGTGTGAGAGAGTGTTTCTTGCATCTACCCAGCTGTGAAAATACAGGGTGAATTTTAATAAAACCGACAAACTGTAGGGACGGATTCCTGACTGGAAATGGAGGAAAAAAGGTTCTAGGAACGTATGTCTGGAAATGCATCATTGCCATGGTAGATGACACTGACAAATGACATTTTCCCTGAACACTTGCAGTGTTTCTTGTGTGTTGCATATGGTGGGATTGAAGCAGCGTACTGTAAGAAGCAGAATAGTCTGGCATGGATTTCAGCAACAAGCCAGGATGGTGTTCATGTATGGCCAAGCAGATGGAAACAGTTGAGGCAGCACAGCAATACCAAAACAAGTACCCTCACAGACCACAACCACATCACACTACCTTTCAAGCCATTTTTACACATTTGTGTGATCATAGGTCCATTCAGACACACAGACGTGTAGGGAGGAGGCAGACTGTTGGTATACAAGATTTGGAGGAACAGGTTCTATAGGATATTGAGACTAACCGGTAACTAGTCCAAGCATTATCACCAGCAGATTTCCCTCTATGGGAAGGATTTTGTTGATGGTTTTGGCACCATACCATCATAATTATGGGATTTGTGTCTTCAGTCCTCTTTACCAATGAAGCAACCTTTACCAGAAATGGCATCATCAATCTGCATAATTGTCATCTGTGGGCTACAGAAAATCCTTGGGGAATGGTTGAAGCGTCTCGTCCACATCAGTTCAGTATCAATGTTTGTGCAGGGATTCTTGGCGATCACATACTTGAACCATTAATTCTTCCACAATGCTTCTGCAGAGGAATGCATCCGGACTTCCTGCAGAATACTCTGCCAGGTTTGCTTGAGAATGTGCCTTTTGTAATAAGACAGGTTACGTGGTTTCTGCATGATGGAGCATCAGCACACTTCCACATTACAGTTCACTGACACCTCAACAACATTCTCCCTAGATGTTGGATAGGACATGGAAGCCCTGTTGCATGGCCTGCTAGATCACCAGACTTGAACCCCCTGAATTTTTACCTCTGGGGGCATCTGAAAATCATTGTGTACACTGAACCAGTTCCTGATGTGCAGACCCTTCAACAGGATGTTCATGACACCTGTGATGCTATTGAGACAGAGGCCAGAACGTTCAAAAGAGTGAGGCAATTCATGATACAATGTGTGAATGCATACATTGCATCCCATGGAGGCCACTTTGAGCATGTGTGGTGACGTGGATGTCATTCAGTTATGCACTGTGTTCTGGGATGATTTGTTGTTGCACATGCACTGTCCATTTGCAGACACATGTTCAGAGGGCCTTTTTTTCCTCCATTTCAAGTCAGGAATCAGTCCCTGCAGTTTGCCAGTTTTGTTAAAATTCACCCTTATATGACTGGGGTTATTGGCTGGTGACTACAAAGAGGGTAGCACACACATGTCACTCATGCTGGGCCCTGATATTACAGCAGTGTTATCAGTTAGTCTGATCCTTAACGGAGTCTGATCCTGGAGGACGGAGTGAGGGACAAGTTCCCTACAGCACTTATGACATGAGTTGAAAAAATTAACATTTGACATTCTAAATATCTTTGGGTTTGCATATTTCTGTGAGCAACCACTGTCTGACAATAATTTAATTATATACTAGTTAAGGAGTGAAATTACTGATGCCAACTTGGAATCATGTTTTAAATTGAAAATGACTAATTACAAATTGAACATGCAGAAACATTTGAAAGAAATGCAGGCTTATTGCTTACACTGATAATGCATATTCACTGTTATTTATTAAAGCAAAAAACAACTCCTAACCCTTTTCTCAGCTATGGCAGGGTCGGGTTTCCATCTTGTCCCTCAGAATGGACACAATGGTGATATATTGAACATTGTTTTTCTGCAGCCAGTTGCAGACCAAAGCTGCAACCCCTATACTTATTTATCATCATTCTCATGTTTGTTGAGGCATTCCACCGACACACAGTGGGGAATGAGAACACAAAACCTGACAGCAAAAGCAACTCCTAACCCTTTTCCCGCCTATGGCAGGGTCGGGTACCCACTTGCCCCTCTGAATGGACACAGGACGATATATTGGTCATAGTTTTTTTCTGCAGCCAGTTGCCGGCCAAAGCTGCACCCCTACGCTATTTATCGTCGGTGTAGTGTTTGTTGGGGAATGCTACCGACGCCAGGGGGCGAGCTCCTACACCTGGAAATTTTGCTTCATCTACCCGTTGTGTAGTAGAGAGGGTTCTTTTATGTGAAAGTGCCATCGTAAAACCACACGGGACCTCGGTTTTACTTCTCATCCTAAAGAAGGAAACTCGCGGCTTCTCTCTCACCTGAAAGAAGCCAACCCACCACGGTCCAGTATCGAACCTAGAAGTATTGGCGCAGTTGCCGAGCTTGATAACCACTATGCCACCGTGGCAAGTTAACACAAAACCTGGCAGAAATTCGAAAAATAAAATCTGGAGTTGTACTGGGCCCTGGATACCTTACTGCACCATGGCCAAGCTGATTTACAGGTGCCACACTGCTTCGTGCAACATAACCCACATTTGAACCGTTATTTTGCAGCTAAGATCGCATGGTGTGATTGCAGTTATTTTCAGTCCTAAAAGTGTCAAATTTACATATGCAGCTTTCATCATCATCATCATCGTCATCACACCCTTATCCCGACTGTGGCAGGGTCGGGTCTGCGGGTCCAATTAACATCCTCTGCCTGGGGGCACCCCAGTCGGGCGTCTGGAGCCTGCATGAAATATTGGCTTAATTGTCTGTGGGGGGGGATGCCGGCCTACCCCACTATTACATACGCAGCTTTAAAAATCGAAATTTTTTTTTCTATGAAGCCTTCATCTTCAGGTATGTAGCTATATTGAAATCTTAGGAGTTTAATATTTCAGTGCGTGGAATTTATATAAATAAGCCTCAAAGAAGGGTGAGATAACATGTCAGATTTTCACGTCTGTATTTGAAAATACATCGAGTTAATGGGGAGATTGAGCAAATCGTCCTAAATGAAACAATAAGAGGCGATTTGGCATGAGATGGACGCCATCAAAAAATTAGTTTGAGCAGATGGTTTAAGGCAGTGGTCTCAACTTCACTTTATTGGAGGGCCATATTTACAGCAGTGAAGCTTTCTGTGGGCCACATGCACTATGCCCTATGTGAAACTACCTATACATAATAAGTGTTGTGCATTTTTAAAATGTACAAAATACATACAGTAACGTCTTATGTAGGATTTAATACATATTTAATGTACAAAATGTTTACCTATGAATATGAATATATAATCCTTTGTGACGGAAACCTTGCTAGGGAGACTTTTCATGCTAGACCACTTTGCCTAGATCTCCACCAGCACCCAAGCAACACCTTTGCCTTCCGCACCCATTCCAGCCGCTCCACCCCAGACCCCACCACCCCCAGAACCTCTTCCAGGGTGGGGGTGCCCCAACCCCTCCTGTAGTGATCCAGCGCTGGACAAGCCAGTATCACATGCCTAACATCCTCCACTTCGTCCCCACATAATCCACAGCCCTCATCTCCACCTGTGATCTTTGCCATCCTCTGTTTCGTCTCCAGTGACCCAGCTCTTGCCCGAAACAGAAGTGAGCTCTCCCACGTGTTGTCATAAATTACCTCCCTCTCTATGTTAGGCTTGTTCCCATACACCCTCAACGATTTCTTTGCCATCCTTCCCTCCATCCCCTGTCGCCACTGCTCCAACCCCCACTCCTTAACTTTGTCCTGCACAAGGTTCACGTCAATACACTAAGAAAAAAAACGTTAACTTTTTGAAACGCATGTGCAGATTGATTTCCGTCTGCTTTCGTTGGTTACCATAAATGGTAAATGGGAACACAAAACTCTCTAATAATGAGAGAGAGCAAATCATCCTCCCAGAGACTTCCTCCACGTTAAATTAGGAAGTGTGCTCACTGTACTGTGCCAGTGGTTCCAGGTTTGGTACCAGGGTTGGCTGCCTTCAGATGTGTGAAATGCCCCAATTGAGGGAATCATTTGTTGGTGTTTGAAAGCCCTTCAACAACAATGGTCATTAGAGCCTTACAGTGCTTAGTTCTAATGCACAGTCTACACAGACATTACACTGCTGTTTCAACGATATAGGTGTTAGCAGTATCCAATGCTTCCAAGAGGCCACCCATGTTAGGACTATCTGGGGTTGCGTTGCTTAATTGCAGTGATCAGATGAGAGGTAAAAGTGAGGTCCCGTGTGGTGTACTATGGCAGTGGCTCATAAAAGAACACTCTTTACTATGCAACAGGTAGGTAAGAGTCCCCTCGACCCCTGGAGTCGGTGGAGTGCTCCAACGAACAGTAGACCAACGATAAATAAGCAGTGGAGTTGCAGTTTTTTCTTACAGTCAGCTGCAAAAACACTGTCCAATATGTCACCCTTGTGTCCATTCAGAAGGACAACATGGGCACTCAGTCCCCTGCCATAGGCGGGAATAGGGTTTGGAAGTGCTTTCTTAAGTCTAACAAATACCTTTGTTTGTTTGTCGGCGTTTTAGGACCCTTCAACTGCAAGGTCAGTAGGGCCCCGACCACTGTGTAGTTCTTAGTCTGACACAGAGGCTGCACAGACACTACAATAATGCAACTATACGCAGCTTTCCCAAGCGGCCACCCATGTCAGTCCTAACTGGGGTTGCGTTGCTTAACTTCAGTGATCAGACGAGAACTGGTGTGTCCAACGCAATTTGCCGCTCCCTACCAACTATCCTTAAAAGAAATGCGCAACTTGGAACATTCGTTGAATAATATTTGAATTGATGCCAGTTTTGTATCTCCTGCCCCACTGTGCGACGCCAGGGGGCAAGCTCCTACACCTGGAAAATGTTTCCTCATCTACCCATTGAATTTTAAGAGGGGTCTTTTACGTGCAAATGCGATCGTACACCGCACAAGACCTCGATTTTACTTCTCATCTGAGAGAAGGCACATCGGGGGCCTCTCTCTCACTCAAAAGAAGCCAATCCACCTCAGTTCAGTATCTAACCTAGAACTACTGATGCAGTAATGTAGAGCACCTATTGTAATTGCTTGCTAGATTTAGAACAAGGGATTCTGAATATTTAAAAATATTTGGAGTGCACTTATTTGAAGTGCTTCCCCCTGATCCACCCCTGGATCCGTCACTGAGTCTAGCTTACCACCGCTGCCTACCTCCAAACTAATCCCAAGATCGTTTTGGTTCTCCCCCATGCTTCCTCTTTGCTCTTCACATTCCATGACCATACCACACACATCCATTCATCTCCATACCCTTTCCCTCTCTGTGGCTGAGTCATGTCTCAGAGTTGCATCCCTCCACTCCAAACTATCTCCCACCAGGTACCCATCCACCACACACACTACCATTTCCTTACGTACAACCTCCATCAGCCAGTGTCATAGTGTTTTGTCTGATCTGCCCAAAACCAGCTGCCTAGACAGTGACAAATGCCCCTTTCCAGGGGCGGATCCAGAGGGGGAGCAATACAGGGATTGCTACCCCTGAGAGCCTCAATGGGGCACAACTGATGAGGCATTTGCTATCCACATTTCTATACTGCAAGTCCAACAATTGCAATCAAATCTGTAGTAGGCTAAACCACTGACTATAGGACATTGTGTAAGGGGCAGGAGATGACCTATTGTAATTGCTAGCTAGACTTATAGTAAGGGATTCTGCATATTTAAAAATACTGTATTTGGGGTGAACTTTTTTTGAAGTGCTCTCCCTTGATCTGCTGCTGGATCTTCCACTGCCCCATTCCTTAATGAATGGCCAACAACCCTATCATCCTTCAGTCAAATAATAGCATACTATTTCTTTGATTGTATTTATATAGACCAAATCTTAATGTAACGTTAATAGGCTCACGCAAATAATATTTGCTAGGTCTTAGATATAGGCCTACTAAATTTCTGAAAATGGAATTTTTGATTAAACTGTGCGTGATGGAATATTTTCATTATTTTTCCAGTAATCAGCATCCATAAAACTGTAAAACACAATAATTGTTTTGAAGACAACTTTTTTCATCGTAGACCTGTGTAATTTTTGAATTTTAAGGGACTGGTTTGGATCTTCTGTCTTAAATATTTGGCGATGAATTTCAATAAATAAAGGTGCTTCAGTGTCTTTTAACGGAAACCATAATGAGTGGTATATTTAAAGGTATATTTATATTTACATATTGTGGCAAGAGTAGTGGTTTTGCGTCCTTGCTACTGTGGCTGGAAAAAACATTTATCACTTAGAAATTCAATGTCAACATACAGCTGGGGACAACTCATGGCTTGCAAAATTAATCGTTAGCACAAGTGAGAACGACACTATCTCAAGGTCACTTTAGAGCATTTTAAATTACCTCCACCACCGTTTCCACTTTTGACAACGTCATGTGCTCATTTTGTCTAACTGGAACACACGGACAATTTGTTAGCGAGGGGTTAAAACCATTTTTGAATTTTGGCATCACCACGACGCCCTGTTCACCTGTTTTTTTTGCGAAATTGTCCCCAAGGTCTCACACAATGCTAATTGCATCCATCCTCCCATTTGTATTATATTGCAGTGCCCCTGTGAGGAAGACATGGCTCTCAGGGGTTCGTTTCGTTGGTGTTTTAGGGGCATTCAACTACAAAGGCCATTAGAGCTCCATCCACTGCGTAGTTCTAATGCAGAATCTGCACTAACACTGCGCTGATATGACGATTTTGGGTATTAGCGGTGCCCAGTGTTCCCAAGTTGTCACCCATGTCGTACTAGCTGGGGTTGCATTGCTTACCAGCTCCCGCTCCCCAGGGAGCTGTGGTGCACAGTTTCGGAAGCCCTGAGTTAGACGATATCTTCATGCAGTAGAATCTTTATAAGGGTAAATGTATTTTGCGTTCAAGAAGTCAATTGCTGTGGTCCTTTTAACTTAAATCACTAACCTTCTTGTAGCATAACGTTGTTACTAAATAGTAGTCCCTCAGACTACCTATTTGTTTATTAATTTAGCAATTAAAAATGCGATTGAAATGCACATTTTTTTATTTTTAAATTCACCCTTGCTATCACACTCCACACCCTAGCCCTCCACTCTTGACTGCATCCTACCAGGTCACTGTTCACTACCTACACTACATTCCTTATCCTTACGTACAACCTTATTAAACAGTAGTCTATGAGACTACAGATTGCTAATACTGTAAATAACCCTGGAATCACAACATGGGGTCACGGGTGACCCCATGCATTTTAATATTCGTCATATGTTTGTTATTATTTAATTTATTGACTTATGTATTCTTGTACCTTTCAATTTCACATTTAGCATGTAATTGTGGTCTAGTTTCTGCTCCAAACATTCAAAGTCTAATTCTTATTTACTACACTGCAAACAGACTTTTTTTTTTACCAATATGGCAGTGGGGAGACTAACTCTCAATCCTTCTAATGATACCATAATTCTCCTAAAACCCTTAACTATAATTCAGGTGCCTCTCTTTTGCAATACTAGAAATGACAGGCTTTCCTTTGATGAAGCTCTCCACCCCATCCTCCCCAAGGCCATTCCAGTGTCGAATGACCCTTGGCAAAAATGACCAGTAGTAGGAGTCTGTCTGTGCCCTAACCTCTTTCAATTTATATGGATGATCCTTTCTCCCCTTATACTCAGCTGGGGACACATTTCCAGCCAAAGGTCCATTACATCCCAGCAGCAGTCTTATAAAAAGGTTAATACTGTGAGATATATGCCTCTGGCTTAATGCGTCTGACCCTAGTTCTCTAATCATGGCAGATATGTTCTCCCTGTGAGAAAACCTATTGAGTACTATTCTTGCTGCCCTCCTTTAAATCCTTTCAACCCCCCAAGATAAGTCCTACCTGAAGGGGAACCAAATTGGACTGCCATACTCCACAATTGGGCATACCATTGAAATGTATGCTGTTTCTTTTACCTCTGTTGTGCTGTCCCCAAGAACCCTACTAATCAGGCGAAGGAATTGACCAGTCCTCCCAATCACTTTACCAATGTGATCCTTCCAATTTCCTTGATTATTTAAGATAATTCCTAGGTGTTTATGATTTACAACCCTCTCAACCCTAACTCCACCTATGTGGTAGTCAATATCAAGTAGCTTCCTTGATCTGGATATTGTGAGTATCCTATACTTCTGCAGGTTTGATGGCAATTCCCATTTTACACACCAATTGTATATCCTGTCTAGATCTTGTTGTAATTGCACACAGGATGATAACCCATCATCTAATAACTGAACAGCACATGTGTCATCTGCAAATAGTTCAAGGAAGGAATTAATATCAAGCCCTATGTCGTTCACATAGAGAATGAACAACAAAGGACCCAATACACTTCCCTGAGGGACCCCTGACGTTACTGGTTTCCATTCAGATGCACTACCCTTGAAAATGACCCTCTGTTGTCTATCAAGCAAATAGGACCTTACCCATTGAACAACATTACTATGTATCCCGAAGTTGGACATTTTTGAGACCAGCTTATCATGGGGTACCATGAAAAATGCCTGTTCAAAGTCCAAGAATACAACATCAATCTGCTTTCTGCTATCTAAAGCCTTTTGAATATAATCCATCAAGCAAGCCATTTGGGTGTCACATGACCTCCCTTTCCTAAACCCATGTTGGTTATTACTAAGTATGCCCTTCTTTTCCAGATATCCCATTATAGATGACAATATGATATGCTCAAAAATCTTGGATACAGCTCTTGTTAATGAAACTGGTCTATAACACTTAGGGTCCACTGTGTCCCCAGACTTGAAAATGGGCACCATGTTTGCCAGTTTCCATAATGATGGAACATTGCTTGTGGCTAATGACTTTTTAAAAATTTCCACCAAGTAATAGCTAATAATCCCAGAAAGTCGCTGCAGAATAAATGGTGAAACACCATCAGGGCCTATGGCCTTATATACTGGTAATTTACTCAGTAGTTTCTCAATTCCAACCCTAGTGACAATAACCTCATCCATTCCTCCTGGCAAATCCCTATCAAACTCTGGCTGGGAGTTTTTTCTACTGCTTGCAAAGCATTTTGAAAATGTGTCATTAAAAACGTTGGCAATCATAAGACTATCCTTGACTAAATTTCCTGACCCATCCTTAACCACTGTATCCCTATCACCCTCCTTCCTACACCTCTTTATATATCCCCAGAATGCCTTTGGATTTTTCCTAAGCCTATCTCCCAAAATGTGCTCATGAAAGTTCTTGTAAGCTTCCTTCATAAACCCTTTAACCATTTTGTGGGCCCCCTTATAGACCACCTCACTATTGACATCCCTCCCGCTCGTAAGTGCATGCATTCCTAGACCTTCACAGACCCGACCCTGCTTAAGGTGGGAGAAGGGTGAGATGACGATGATGAGCCTTTGCAATGTTGAATGAGATTTTTGTCATGTGCAGATGGCAATGTACACACCTCACAGAGGGATCTCTCACCCAGAAGAAGTCATCTGCCTTGGTGAAGATGACAAGCATAGGCTACTTATATTACAAATCATAGTGAAAGTAGCATGCTAGGCACATTCTTGGAAAGGAGAGCAGGCCATCAGGTGGTGGAAACTACCCCGAAACAGAGGAATTCATACGAGAAGTTCACAGGCAGGTAGACATGGATTGGGAAGGGACAGTGGATGCAATGTGGGACAGGGTCGACAGAAAAATTAGAACTTGTGGGAAAGCCATTTGGAGCATGGTAGAGTAGGAGGCACAGTCCAGGGAAACAGGTAGATATGGTGGTAGAAGCTGCCATCAAGCAAAAGAAGGCTGCTTTCCACAGGCGGTGGAGTTAAGGGATCAGGAGTCTAAGACTTAATATAGCCAGGCCAAGACCACAGCTAAGAGGATCTTTGACCTGGCCAAGCACCAGAGGTACAAGGCCTTCTATGAGCAGTTAGGGATGAAGGAAGAGGAGAGATAAGTTTTCATACTGGCCAAGGCTAGAGATAGGGCAGCTAAAGATATACCCCAATCCATAACAGTGAAGAATAGAGAAGGTAGAATCCTGCTCTCCCCGCCAGAGGTAAAGAGAATTTGGGAGGAGTACTTCCAAAACCTCTTAAATGTGGCAGAGGAGAGGAGGACTTTGCCACCTATCCTGCATTGGCAGGGATTGTGGACAGTGTAACAGAGTAGGAAGTAGCCAGGGCACTTAGGAAGATGAAAGGTCGAAAAGCTGTAGGCCCAGACGGAATCTCCATTCAAGTGTGGCATGGCGTGAGAGTTGGATAGTACCACGCTTCAACTACAAAGGTTATCAGACTATGGTGATGCGACGAATTTTACCAAGTGATCACCCATGTTACTTTTTATTCGTTGGCGTTTTAGGATCACTCAACTATAAGGTCATTAGAGCTCCAAGGACACTACACTAAAGGCTTCAAAGACACTACACTAATGCGACGATTATTGGGTATTAGCGGTACCCAGTTTTCCCAAGCATCCACTCATGTCGGTACTAGCTGGGGATGCATTGCTTAGCTTCAGTGATCAGTTATTATTTTTGCTGTTGTTTTAGGGCCCGTCAACTACAAGATCATTAGAGACCCGTCCACTGCGTACTGTAGTTATAATGCAGAAGCTCCATAAACACTACACTAACGCAACTATTTTTGGGTATTAGCAGTACCCAGTTTTCCCGTAGCTTAACTTCAGTGATCAGACGAGAACTGGTGTGCCGAACACAATAGGCCGCTTCCCCAGGGACCTGGTGGGAGATTGGCGAGAGTCCCGGAGGCCCGACCCTGCCACAACTGGGATAAGGGTATGATGATGATGACGACGCCAGTGAGGGGGAGATCTCCTTCACCTGAAAATTTCGCCGACCAGCACATAGAGTTTTTAAGTGCAAGTAACATCGAAGACACCATACGGAGCTTCGGTTACGGCGATAAAGGGCTTCTCTCACCGTTTCTCCTCGGAAAGATGCCACCCACTTCTGCCGAGATCGATCCTGGAATTAGCCTGGTGATGGGATGACGGGATCGATTCTTTACGCCACCGTGGCGGAATTATAACCGTGTCGAATTTAATGAAGAAGTGAAAAAGGTGTTTTTGTGAATGTCGGCGCAGGACACAAAAGGTGTATCCATTAGACGTGACTCAACTTTTGAAAAATAAGGAAAGGAAAAAAAATGAAAATATAAGGCATTGCATCTACTTGAGGTTTCTCAATTCTTATTACAGTTTTTTTATTGTAAAATGATAATATCCAAAAGGTAGTACACGTAAATATTTTCTTCACTTGTGATAAAAGGGTAATATTCAAAGTCAATTTCTATGAGAAACTACTATTTGTTTGTATGGCATTCTCGTACCAATTTTAGATTCGATTCCATTGTAACGCCACCGATAGATATGGTATATAACATTGAAGTGAAAATGTATTGTACAAATCTGAATTGTTATTTGGGAGTCTCAGATAAGAAAGGACGTGTGTTATATCAAGCCTTGTCGCTGAACAACTTCAAGCAAGACTAAGGGCAAATAAAAGTCACTGCTGATTGTCAAATTCATGTTCCAATCATAGAGATACGAATTCATTTTATTTGTGACATGGTTCAAAAAATAATTTGAGTAAAGTTTCCAGTTTTACAATCTACCAAGTTTATTGAGCCTAGAAACTAGTATTATAAGGAAGATAAAGTGGAACTCCATGATTAAACGTCCTCCAAGATGCATGGCAGATAGCAAAGTCATATTATGGAGCTTGGATTGCATCCAAATCGAAATTTCAATTTGGATATGCTTGCAAGAAATGTTTCAGGGAAGCGCAACTTTGCAGACTACATTTGAAGACGGGACAAGGGCTTTGTTACTGGTTGCCGGGACAGGAACGACTTGCAGGATTTCTCCTTATGCCATGGCAACGCTTGGGCAACACACTTCTGGACAGGACAAAGCTTGGATTAAAATGTTTTTGAGGAGGGCAAAGCTTGGATTAAAATGTTTTTGAGGAGGGCAAAGCTTGCATACAATGTTTTTGAGGAGGGCAAAGCTTGGATACAATGTTTTTGAGGAGACCAAAGCTTGGATACAATGTTTTTGAGGAGGGCAAAGCTTGGATACAATGTTTTTGAGGAGGGCAAAGCTTGGATACAATGTTTGTTGAGGAGGACGGGAAAGGTTGTATCACGTTGGACACACCAGTTCTCGTCCGATCACTGAAGTTAATTGATTTGTTGGTGTTGTGGGGCCCTTAAACTAAATTGGTCATTAGACCCCCGTCCACTGCGTAGTTCTAATGAAGAGACTTTTGGGTATTAGTGGTACCCATTTTATCCCAAGCAGAGCCAGTCCTATAGGTTCTGCCGCGGCCTCATAATACTGGGAGCGGGAATTGCGTTGCACACACCAGTTCTCGTCTGATCACTGAAGTTAAGCCGCGCAACCCTAGCTAGTAATGCCATGGGTGGCCGCTTGGAAAAACTGGGTACTGCTAATACCCAAAAATCGTCGCATTAATGTAGTGTCTGGGCAGTCTCTGCATAAGAACTATGCTGTGGACGGGGCTCTAATGACATTTGTAGTTGAAGGGCCCAGGGCGTGGCGAAGAAGGCGGCCACAACGGGTGCAAACTGGGTTTGGGGCGCAAAATGTTTAAGTTTTTTGTCATTATTGGGTTACCGACAAGCGAAAGTTAGACACTTGCCACAGGCGCTTCATACCCCCGTTACGGCACTGGAAGGGCCCTAAAACACCAACAAACAACAACAGCAACCTCATATTATTTTCTCTTAATTTTCTTAATGCCTACAAGTTAACATTGACTTGTCTGAGTAAAGAAATCATCATGTTGTATTCTTTTTTTCTTGTTTGCCAGCACATGGAAAGAATAGCCTTTCTTTCCTGAAGCATCAAAGCCAAAGCAACTTTTGACCCTTTACCCGCTTATGGCAGTGTCGAGTACCCATCTTGTCCCTTTGAATCGGCACAAGGGTGATATATTGAACAGTGATTTTCTACAGCCGGTTGCTGACCAATGTCAGAACCCCTGTGGTTATTTATCGTCGGTCTACTATTCGTTGGGGCATTCTACTGGGCGCGACGCCAGGCGGTGAGCTCCTACACCTGGAAATTTTGCCTCATCTGCCCTTTGCATAGAAGAGAGCAGTGGCCTCACTAGGGTTGACGTCACCCGGTACGGTGACACCATGGTGTCATCCCCCTCTCTCGAAAAATCCGCTTCCTCTACTTTGGTGTCACCCCATTTCTCATGGTACGAGTGGTGTCACCCGGTGCGGCCCGCACCCTCCGCACCCCCTCCGCCACTGGAAGAGAGGATTCTTTTATGTGCCATGTCATCGAACATTGCACGGGACCTGGGTTTTACTTCTCATCCGAAGGAAGGCACACTCGGAGATCTCTTTCACTCACTCGGGCACCCCCTTAGGGTGGCCGCCCGCGTTCTTTGCACACCTTGAACCTATGGACGGACCGGCCCTGATCCCAAGCGGCCACACATGTTTGTATAAGCTGGGGTTCCGTTGCTAGACATCAGTGAAGCCGGTGTCACGCGTCAAAGTGTCCGGTACCTCAAAATGTCCGGGCAGACACTTTGATGCAATGTTTGAGTACCTCAAAGTGTCCACCATTTAGGGGTCTACGACAATTGGGTGAACGACAGTTGGGTGAATGACAATTGGGTGAACGACAATTGGGTGAACGACAATTGGGTGTATACGAAAATTCGGTGAATACGACAATTGGGTGGAAAACATGTATTTTTCATTTGCTTTTTGCCCCCACGTTACCCGCCGCGGTGGCGTAGTGGTTAGCTCACTCGGCAACTACGCCAGTAGTTCTAGGTTCGATACTGGACCATGGTGGGTCGGCTTCTTTCGGGCGAGAGAGAAGCCGCGAGTGTGCCTTCTTTCGGATGAGAAGTAAAACCGAGGTCCCGTGTGGGTGCACGATGGCACTTGCACGTAAAAGAACCCTCTCTGCTACGCGACGGGTAGATGAGGCAAAATTTCCAGGTGTAGGAGCTCGCCCCCTGGCGTCGGTAGCATTCCCCAACGAACACTAGACCGACGATAAATAAGCGTAGGGGTGCAGCTTTGGCCGGCAACCGGCTGCAGAAAAAACTATGTCCAATATATCACCGTGTGTCCATTCAGAGGGACAAATGGGTACCCGACCCTGCCATAGGCGGGAAAAGGGTTAGGAGTTTTTTGTTTTGTTGCCCCACGTAATCCTACTATGCCGCAAAGCACTGCTGTCATGCGGAGCTGCGCTACTACAAGTAGCTTTACAACACACACAATCCAGGGCATGCCCTGGCGTAGCCGGACATATACACTACCCGGTGTAGTAACCCTAATAGTATCCCGCTATATGGGTATATCACATATCACATATGTATATCACATATTATCACATACCGGTATATATATATATATATATCCCGCTACACCAGGGGATATAGGCCTACTGGTTTAGAGGTCTGTGTCCTTGTCCGACAGTCATTTGTCCCGGTTGATTTAACATTTTCGCATGTTAGATGGTATGGGTTGGGTGCAATCGTTTCTATGGGCGGACATCTAAACGCAGAGCGTTACCTGGACATTCTGGACAATGCAGCACTCCCACCTCTCTGGCAGCACTTTGGCAATGGCCCTTTTCTGTTTCAGCACGATAACGCACCTTGCCATAAAGCACGGGCTGTAGGCACATGGTTTTATGAAATGGGGATTCGAGAACTTGACTGGCCTGCACAGAGTCCCGATCTGAACCCCATCAAGCATCTGTAGGACGTGTTGGAACGTAGATTGCACACTTGTGCAGAACGCCCGACATCTGTGACGGAACTGTAAACCGTGGTAAAGCTACTTGTAGTAGCGCAGCTCCGCATGACAGCTGTGCTTTGCGGTGTAGTAGGATTACGTGGGGCAAATAAGAAAATTAAAAAAAACAAGTTTTTCACCCAATTGTCGTATTCACCCAATTGTCGTTCACCCAATTGTCATTCACTCAACTGTCGTTCACCCAATTGTCGGGATCCCTCCATTTAGATACGAATGCTGTTGCCCGAATTAGTCTCTTTTCTGCATAGCACATATGTACTGCAGAGAAGATATACAACGTGAATCAAGGCGTAATTTATATCAAATGTTAACTTACCATCTCGTAGATCAGTGGTTCTCAATCCTTTTGAAGCCAGAGAACGCTACACTGTGACATTTTACTTGCACGGAACATTTACATTTCAACATAAACTTTAAGTCAGCTTGTACACTTTCTACACTTGGTACTTACTACAACTTCATATAACAATAAAACGAACAACTATGTCGTTTGCTGATTACAATCCAATCCAAAAATTATTTTAAATTGTACCGATTTCCTTCCAACGCCTTTATTTCTTCATTTAATTTGTTTGCAGAACACGCATTGAGAACCACTGTCGCAGATGATGCAATGCTATTCCATTTTTGGTGTACGCTTTCCATTTTACCTGGTTATTAATATTACCTAGCGATTGAGGTGAAAGAGGAAGGTGATGAATTGTCTTTGGTATATATCATTACAGTGATCTCTATTTTCGGTCCCCCGCCCTTCTCCCCGCGAACCGATTCTATTCTGTGAATTCTATTCTATTATACCGATTCTGTGAATGATTTCGTGTAGCCACGAATATTCCATTTGTACGAATCTCATTTTTCTAGACACAGAAAAATCTCAATTCTGCTTTCCTACTGCCTGGCCTCAACGTCACCACACTCAAGTTGCAATTCTGTCATTACAACAATATGGTTTATTCATAATAATACTTGTTTTTGGCAACAATTTTGCCCTAAAACACCAACAAACCAAAAAATCCTAATCGGGTAAAATGGAAAACAGCCAGGACACTTTGACGTAAAAGCGGACACTTTGAGGCAATCAACCATAACTGTACCCCCGATGTTAATTCATGGTTAACCTACAGTTCTTTGGGGTACATCACCGACGCCAGGAGGCGAGCTCCAACACCTGGGAATTTTGCCGGGGTGCCTGGGAATTTGAGTGGGGTCTTTTACGTGCAACAATCTGCACAGACACACCCTGTTACGACGTATGTTTAACGTAGTACGCCGTTCCCAATTCTTGGAGATATTATTTCAGGTAAAGGGAAACCCCCCCCCCCATGAGTATTTACGATGTCGCTTGCATGCAAAAGATACCTCTCTACAATGTAACGAGTCATCATCATAATTATCATCATCATCATACTCTTATCCCGCCTGTGGCGGGGTCGGGTCTGTGGGTTCTAGCCCTCCACTCGCTCCTGTCTCCCGCTAAGTCCCCATCCACCCCACACCGCCATGTCCCCCCGAATAACCTGCTCCCACGTCAGCTTCGGTCTCTCCCTACCCCGGGTGCTGTCGACCACCTGCATTCCTGGAATGCACCTAACGATCTCCCTTCCCCTCTTCTCATAACGTGTCCATACCACCTCAGCCTATTCTCCCTCATCTTTTTGGCGATGTCCACCACCCCCTGGCTACCTCTAATGTACGCATTCCTAATGCTATCTGCTCTCGACACCCACATGTGTACTGCAGCATTCGCATCTCGGCTACTTGCATTCTACTTACATGGCTTTTCTTCACCTACCAACACTCTGATCCATATAAAATAGCTGGCCTAGCCACTGTCCTGTATAACTTCCCTTTCAACTTGATTGGGACCCTCCTATCACACACAACTCCACTTGCCTGTTTCCATTTCAACCCCCGGCCATTGATTCTATGGGTCACATCTGAGTCTATCTCCCCATTGCTGTGGAACGTTGATCCTAAGTACTTTACCTCCTGCACCTTTTCTTACCAGTTCACCCCTCAAGCATATGTCCCCATTGTTTTCCTGACCATCCCAATTGAAAGCTAGATACTCTGTCTTTGGCATGTTAATGTTTAGCCCTCCCTTTTCCATTACTCCTCTTATATCATTTAGTCGCTTCTCTATCTGTTCTCTGCAGTCACTAATCTTCCCTAAATCATCAGCAAATTCCAGGCACTGAGGGGCCCATTCTCCTACACCTGTCAGCGGTTCATCCATAACCAGGATGAAAAGATATGGACAAAGTGCTGAACCTTGGTGCACCCCAACTCTCACTGGAAAGCCCCTGGTGTTTCCTCAAAGTGTCCACACCCTGGCTATGGAGCCATCATACATATCCTGGATTATTCTAATAAACCCTTCTTCAACCCTTTTTCATAATACTTCCCAGACTACCTCTCGTTGAACACTGTTGAAGGCCTTCTCCAGGTCGATAAAGATGGCATGGAGGTCCTTCTTTGCTGCCCTATACTTTTCTATCATCTCCCTCAGGATGAAGATTGGCTCCATTGAGGACCTACCTGTCATAACCCCAAACTGATTTCCATGGACACTAGTTTTCTCCCAGAGGTGACGTTCCATTGCTCTCTCCCAGAGCTTCATGGAGTGGCTCATTAGCTTTATACCTCTATAGCTGCTACAGTCTTCAACATCCCCTTTACCCTTGTAGAGTGGTACTATCAAACTCTCACGTCATGCAGATGGCATTCTATCTCCACTAGCTATCTTATTGAAAAGTTTCACTAGCCACTTGGTACCTGTCCTCCCTAGACTCTGCCATACTTGAGCAGGTATTCAATCAGGGCCTACAGCTTTTTGACCTTTCATCTTTTAAGTGTCCTGGCTACTTCCTCATCAGTTACCAAGTCCACCGCCCCTGCTGGCACAGGATTGGTGGTAATGTTCTCATCTCCCCCACTTCATTCAAGAGGTTTTGGAAGTACTCCTCCCACCTGCTCTTTACCTTCATCGGAGTGAGCAGAACCATACCAATGCTATCTTTCAGCGTTATGGCTTGGGGTAAGTCTTTTGTGGCCCTATCTCTAGCCTTGACCATTTTGAAAACTTCTCTATCCCCTTCCTTTGTCCCTAACTGCTCATAGAGGGCCTCATACTGCTGGTGCTTGGCTAGGGCAATCTTCCTCCTAGCAGTGGTCTTGGTCTGTCTGTACTGAGTCTTTGACTCCTGGTCTCTTATCTCCTGCCACCTGTGGAAAGCAGCCTTCTATTGTTTGCTGGCTGCTTCTACCTCCTCATTCCACCACCATGTTTACCTATTAGCAGGCTCTAATTTACCTATTAACAGGCTCTAATTTTTCAGGCACCCTGTCTCACATGGCGTCTGCTGTCCCTTTGCAATCCCTGTCTACCTGCCTGTGCACTTCTTGTATAAATTCATCTATTTTGGTGGGTAGTTTCCACCACCTGATAACCTGCTCTCCTTTTCAAGAGTGTGCCTTGCCTGCTACTTTCACTACTAGTTCTAACATTAGTAGCCTATGGCCAGATTCTTTTTGAAAATTTTCACTGTGGAGTGCCCAGCAATCACGGACCTCTGGTCTATGCTGCCCTCTAACCATGAAGAAATCTATTTGTGACAACCCTTGTGGTGGCTGGTATGTGATTAGGTGCTTGTCTACAATGTAATGAGTAGGTCAGAAAAATTCCAGTTTCAGGAACTCGCTTCCAGCCGTTAGTGGAGTGCGTTAAAGAACAGTAGGCCGACGATAAATTATCAAAGCAGTTGTAGCTTAGGTCAGCAGCCGACTTTATATAAATATTTTCCAACACATCGTACTCGACCCTGCCATAACGAGGAACGTACCCGAACTTGCCATAGCGGAAAAATGGTTAGTAGTTACTAGAAGCTTGCAGGTCACTTAGGACACCAATGACAACATGGAGGAATTACACATAGAAAAGAAACAATGAAGGACAAATGCATTGCAAAGGGATGGAAGAACAGACGAAAACTTAGGATTTGCCCGCCTCCCCAATACAATAACAGGCACTAGTATGCGTGTTTATCCATTTACAAAATTAGAATTCATGGAGTATTGTGGAAATCGGATGGTTGTTTATCGATTTACTTTTCAACTGTCATATAGCTGTCAAAAGCACAACGTGGGAGGAAATTAAAAGTGAAGTACATACAATAGTAATTTTGCTAAAAATAGTTCATATGTAGTTCTGGTTTAATCAAAAACATTTAAAAGCATGTCAGAAAACGCTCTTCACGGTAAGAAGATAAAAATATGATTACCTAGACGAAGATTCAATATATATAAGTATACAAATACAGTAGTACCCTTTCGTTTATTTGGTACTGTTTTGAACGTCAGCTTTTTCACCAATCGTGGTATTTTATGAAACCTGACAAAGGTGAGTCCTACACTTTGGAATTTTAACACTCTACTCTTATATGCAATTCGGTATTGCAAATTAACTCCTAACCCCTTTCCCGCCCAAAGCAGGGTCGGATACTCATTTGGTCCCAATGAATGGACACATGAGTGAAATATAGGACAGTGTTTTTCTGCAGCCGCTTCCCTACTAAAGCTGCAACCCCTATGCTTACTTATCCTCGGTCTGCCGCTCTTTGAGGAATTCTACCAAAACCAGGGAGCAAGCTCCTTACAGCTGGAAATTTTGCCTCACCTACCCGTTGGGTTGTAGGGAGGGTTCTTTTACATATGGTTGGTTGATGTTTTATGGCTAGTCAACTACAAGGACATTAGAGCCCCGTCCACTGCCCAGTACCCAGTTTTCCCAAGCGGCCACCCATGTCAGTACTAGTTTGGGTGGCGTTGCTTAACTTCGGTGATCAGACAAGAACTGGTGTATCTTCCTTCTCATCCCAAGGAAGGTGCACTCTGCGGTTCTCTCCCCGTAAAGAAATCAACCGACGATCAAGCCAAGTTGCGTTGGACACATCAGTTCCCGTAAGATCACTGAAGTTAAGCAGCGCAAGCCCACGTCAATACCAACATGGGTGGTTGGTGAAGAACGTTGGGTGCTGCAAATTAACCCTCTCCTTTCACCTACCTCCTCATCTCACGCGGGCAGCCTCCTCAGGGTTCGTCCTGTTATGGCTGCCTGGCTTACTCCCCAACCCACGAAACGTATCCAGTATCCACCTCGATCCAGTATTGAACCTGGAACCACTGGCACAGTACGTCGAACATGCCACCTATTTCGCCACCGAGGTGGGTCTTATATGTTTTTATGTATTGATAAGTTTCTTTTACAGGCAGGTGAGCTATACCGACCATATGGGGGGTCATGGCGCTTCTTCCCACCCGATAGAACTTACACACTAGGTTTTTCTCTGAAAGAAGTCCTCTGAATTGCGAGGATCAATGATGCAACCACTGCATTCTACTACTATGGTAAAGTACCCAAAATCCGTCCCCTGCCCTAAATCCGTCCCCCCCTTTAACTGTCAAGGGGAGGGCTGTAGCCTTCAGAACCATCCAGTTTACTACTGGCTCTGATTAAGTTGCTTTGTTCTG
This sequence comes from Trigoniulus corallinus, assembly GCA_013389805.1. Classification (NCBI taxonomy): domain Eukaryota; kingdom Metazoa; phylum Arthropoda; class Diplopoda; order Spirobolida; family Trigoniulidae; genus Trigoniulus; species Trigoniulus corallinus. The sequence continues at coordinate 23,005,488 of JAAFCE010007744.1, forward strand.
TTTTTAACTACTAAATTTTTCAAAAAAATAGGTTTTGTGTAAATTTATTAAATTGTGGAATCGAACCTTAAACAGTTTTATTGACACTTCCGAGTATTTTTTTTCATCATTTGGCAATTGATAATTAAAGATTGCTCCTAAAATATTGTGTTCCAGTTGTCAGAACCATGTAGTTGTGGTTGACTTTTCAAGAGATGGGACTTTTTCATTTGTTATTGCTGGGATCCTAAGTCCGTCCCTTTGAAATTCCCAAATTCGTCCCCGCGACGGATTTAGGACCCTCATAATGTATTGCTCCTTTTTTACATTCTATAATTTTCCAACCTCTTAGACCTGTATTGATTCATATATGATCACATGTTGACCTTTTTATAATGTGTTTACCACTTCTATGCCTTATTATTATAATGTAGTAGAGCTGAAGTTCTATGAAGAATATCATTCCAAAATTGATATTAGGCTATCTTATTTAAACAGTCAATAAAAAGCTTTCTCTCAAGAAATTTATTATGAGAGATGTCAACTGTGTTTTAATGAAATTTCCCATAAAAATAATTCAGTAGATGTTAGCTGGAAAGAGGGGACGCAATTAAGACACCTTTTTAGAAAAATCAAAATCTGCGTTCTTATAAGTCTTTAATTTTTTATGGTTTAGAAAGTTTTATTTAGGGGAGACTGGGGCAAGTTGACGATACTAAGAGTTTTCAAATGAATTTTTTATTTTTTTTTCGAGATAAAATGTTTTACTGTGCTGAGATACTTAGAATGCACCTTTATTTATAATTTACTGGTTGAAAGTGAAACATTTTTTGATATCTTCAAGGGGATTTAATAATTTTTAATGAACGATGTAAAATTCGTCATCTTGCCTCAGACCCGGGGCAAGATGACGGCTATTGAAAAGTAAAAGAAATTAGTAAATTCTCCGAATTCTATTATTGTACCCTTATTTCCCTTATTTCTATTCATGAGGAGTACTAGTAGTATTCATATGATGCTGCTAACTATCAGGAAAATCGCTAACTTAGGCATTAGTCATCTTGCCCCGCTCGTCATCTTGCCCCGGTCTCCCCTACTAGTATCACACTAGCCATACAAGTAGGTAAGGAGTTGATAAACTTAAATAATTTTTCCTGTAAATAATTTTCTCAGAATTGAAGATTTTGCTTAGGGGGACGATATTTCGGCACGTTACCATACTACTAACCCTGTGCCCGCCTTTTCTCCAACTGGAGCATATGGGCGACCTTATCTTTGACAAAGATAACAAATTTGTAATAATTAGTCAGCCGTTAGTTAGTCAGTGCAGCCGAGTTGCGTTGTAACTACTATATAATTACTACTATGTTACGTTAATGGGTTGGAGGGTAAGCCAAGCAGCCATAACAGGCCGAAACCTTAGGTGGCTGCTCGCGGGTGAGGAGGTGTAGGTGTAGAGGATGTAGGAGACGGGAAATTTGCATCACCCAACGTTCACTACCAACCACCCGTGTTGGTACTAACGTGGGTTTACATTGCTTAACAACAGTGATCTCATGAAAACTGCCCACGGTGCTTATGGGTCTCTCATCCTATTAACTGTAACACCACCTACGCAATAAGTAAAAATCAACTTGCTTTCTAAACCTGCTTATCCTAAGAAAGCTACATTTGTGCAGGTTTAATGGCAACTCCCACTTTGTGTTCCAATCACATATTTTGTTTAGGTCCTGCTGCAATTCTGAGCAGAAAGATAACCCTTCATCCACTACCCTTGCAATGCACAGTCATTTGCAAATAGCTCAAGAAAGGATCGTTTGTCAAGCCCTATAGCATTAACATAAATTATATAGAGTACAAGTTCCAATACACTTCCCTGGGGGACTCCTGATGTTGCAGGTGTCCATTCTGAAGCCTCACCATCAAAAAGGATTCTTGGCTGCCTGCCATTCAGGTAGGCCTTTACCCACTGAATAACCTTACTATGAATCCCCAACTTGGACATTTTTGAAACAAGCTTGTCATGGGGTACCATGACAAAGGCCTGCTTACCCTTGTCTAGAGCCATATAGTCAATCAGACAAGCCATTTGAGTGTCACATGACCTCCCTTTCCTCCAAATATCCCATAATATGTGAGCATAATCTATGCTCAAATATCTTGCATACAGTGCTCATTAAAGAGACTGGCCTGTAGCACTTAGGATCTGCAGTAGCCCTTGACTTGAAGACTGGCAAAACGTTTGCCTGCTTCCAGGAGGAGGGAAAAATGGCGCTGTCTAATGACTTTTTAAAAATTACCACCAAATAGTAGCTGAAAATCCCTGAAAGTCTTTGTAGAATAAATGGAGAAATGTTATCAGGCTGGAAAGCCTTATGGGCCACCAATTTATCCAAAAGTCCCTCTCTTGTAATGACAACCTTCTCCATTTCCCCTTGATAATCCCCAACTGACACTGATGGGTAAACCCCTGGCATCAGACGCATCAGAAGCATCAGCCGCATCAGAAGCATCAGACAAAGATCTAGATTTTTAGATTTTCGTCAGACGTGTTATGCATCAGATACGTTAATTGAAGGTTTTGAAGGTTTTTTCTTCTGACCTGACTTGACCCTGACGCTTTACATTGGGCATCAATGGGCTTTTTTACAATGGTGTTTTTTACATATGTGATGTGATTATGCTATCTGACCTGACGTTTCACTTGAAGGGTAATGGTGAAAGACTCAACTAAAATGTTGATCAACTCGAGTGAAACAAAGGTGCCCACTACAGTTTTCATTCAAGTTTTGTTGAACAACTACAATTGGTCAACAAAACTTGACTAGTGAGAACGCGCCTTTACTTGCCGAAAAAGATTGGAAGAAGCTATCCGTTTTACTTGACGATTTTACTTCGTTACTTGCCAGTTTTGGCCTGATCACACGTGGCAGGTTGTAACTTGCTACTTAGCCCAGTGTGAAGCAGCCTATTGTGTCAAGTAAGTTGCATTAGCTTGTGATTGGCTGACGGCTGACGGCCATAACGTGGTTCCAAACAAGTGCTACATCCAGGGCCGGCGCTATATTTTGCGGGGCCCCGTAAAAACATGAAGCGGAGCCCTTCTATCAAAAGGTTCATTAATATGAATGCATGGAGCCCTGTGCCGTCGCTCTGTTCGCACACCCATCACGCCAATCCTGGCTAAAGCAATTAATTGCCCTGGTGCTACTTGATATAGCACTTGTGCAATACGTCATTAAAATGTAAACAGTATTGACGCTATTAGTGCCTTACGGCGGTGATATGGAACTAGGCTTCAATGGTCGACTATGGAAACCTCTGCGCCAACCAAGTACTTAACCTACCCAAGAAATAACGAAAAAAATGTTGTAGGGTCTTTTGGACCCCATCGACCCCCACGGTGGCATATTAGATATGATGCTTGATTTACTACGCCAGTGGTTCCAGACTTGATGCTGGGTGGAGGTGCGTTGGCATCTTTCTGGCAAGAGAAAAGCCACGAGTACCTCTACCTCAGGATTGAAAGTGAAATCGAGGTCCCATCTGGTGTACAATGGCATTTGCACGTAAATTAACCCTCTTTATTATGCAACAGATAGCAAATCAACTCCTAACCATTTTCCTGCCTGCCAGGGTTAGGGGCACCCCTATTGTCCCTATGGATGGACACAAGGGCGATATATTGGACAGTGCTTTTCCTCTGTTGGTTGCCAGCGAAAGCTGCAACTCCTGGGTAATGCTAATAGAATCGTCGTAACATTGCAGTTTCCATGCAGACACTGCATTAGAACTATACAGTGGATGGGGTTTTAATGACCAACTTAGTTGATGAGCCCTAGAACGGCAACAAAAGCAGAAAAAGCCTCAATTAGGTTTGATTCTACAATCTTGAAATCTAATACCCTAACCAAAGATTCGCCAAGACGCACTTAGACCTGCTGAGTTCTGTTATGATTTTGCAAAAGATGAGTGAATTATAAAATATGTACGAGCATTTTCTAATGGTTGTATTTTTCTAGGACTTGAGGCAGTTTTCACCTTAATTGCTGGAATCACAGTCAGTCAATTTGGAAAACTAAAGGAGAACCTACTAGAATTTCAATAAATATTAAGAGGCGGACTCTCTGATGTGGGTTGCAGTCTTGTTAAGAAAACATTAAAGATGTTTTTCGATTAAAAATGTACAGTATTTGAATGATAGCCAATTCTGTGATGACGGATTACTTATTTAGCGAATTGGAACGGTGCAGTGATGCAGCTTAATATGATTATCATTTGACATCCTAATGATGTAGGCCTACACTTGCGCGAAAAAAGTATATTTCTGAATGTTGTTAAAGATCGTATACTCAACTTGAATCAGATCAAAAGGTTTCGAAACCTTCTCATCTTCAACGCATTTAAGAAATCGTAATTAGAAGTCACATCTACAAGGGCGCTATTGTGACTTCCTAGGACATCCACCACTGAAACGCTTAGCAACATTAGTCCTTATTATATTTATCAGATTCAAAAGCAACTCCTAACCCTTTTCCCGCCTATGGCTGGGTCGGGTACCCATCTTGTCCCTCTGAATGGACATAGGGCGATATATTGGCCATAGTTTATTTCTGCAGCCGTTTGCCGGCCAAAGCTGCACCCCTACGCTTATTTATCGTCGGTCTAGTGTTCGTTGGGGAATGCTACCGACGGCAGGGGGCGAGCTCCTACACCTGAAAATTTTGCCTCCTCTACCCGTTGCATAGCAGAGGGTTCTTTTACATGCGAGTGCCATCGTACACCCACACGGGACCTCGGAAAGAAGGCACATTCGCAACCTCTCTCTCACCCGAAAGAAGCCGACCCACCTCGGTCCAGTATCTCCAGTATCGAACGTAGAACTACTGACGCAGTTGCCGAGCGTGGTGACCACCACGCCACCGCGGCGGGTTGTTAGATTTTTTTGTGAAAAATAAACTATTTGTAGCCTGTGAATTTGCAGGACTGTTTGGAGTTTTGAGGGAGGCTGATATTAAACTATTTTTTTTGCCATCTTTCTGCCTGCCAATAGGAAACAAGTATCGGACTAAGTAAAGCCTGAGGCATTTCAGTTGACCTGCCAGGCAAAATTACATTAATACAAAACACTGATTTATGAAATCGCGTATTTGTCGAAGATTCAATATCCCTGGGGTCCCATTTAGGTCCGTCCTTTCTCGATAGTGTCATTGAAGGTCTCGTCAGAAGGAATGTTGGCAGTAATCAATAGAAGTCTTGTGCTATTTGATCTCTTTTTCATAAATAACGAAACCAAATGTTTTATGTCTTCAACACTGCAACAACGGAAGAAATGTACCCCATGGTTGGAGATATCGCATTTCATTTTAAAAAAAGACACAAAAATGTATGAATGCAGAATACTAATTGAAAAAAGTTTATGAAACGCGCTTCTAGTCTTCAAAACTTTTACAATATTTACTGGAGAATGCTATTCTTCTGACAAAAGGGCATCGTGTCATCCATTTTTTAATATTGTCAAAGGCAAAGGTTTCATAAAATTATAAAGAACCATGACCACTTGTTCATCGTTTCCTGAATGACGCACAGTAATGAAAATATCAATAAAATAGAATAAAAAAAATGTTGTAGTAACAGTTTATACTACCATAACATTCAGTGACACAATGTCAAATATTGATCGGTACGAAGAAAGGGGTTTTAAAACGTACAGTATGTATTAAGTGATACAGTGAATGTATGAGTGATAATAATGGTTATCCAAACATTGATACCATTTAAAACTTGCATATCTTGGTACTGAAGGTACCCCCCAATACCCATAGAGAACCCAATTAAATATGAGGCTTAATGGTGAAGAGAAACGACTAGGCCAGAAGAAGATACTCTTCAACGTTCTGGAACAACTGATTTAAGGATAGTTCCCTATCACACCGGCGTAGCCAGGGGAGTGTTCTATGTGTGAAAACACCGCCCAAAATTTCCGGGAAACTCTTTTGAACGATGGGAAAAAAAGTTTGTCCCCAGGGAGGGGGTACTAAGTTTATTGACGTAACACCCCCCCCCCCCCCCGAAGCATTTTCCTGACTACGCCACAGCCCTATCAACACTCTAAGGTCGATGCTCTTTACATTCTTGATGACATTTTGCACTAGTGCTGTATGAAGTAGCGTCATTTTTAAAGCAGACAGCTCAGCCATCAGCCAATCACAACCTAGTGGAACTTACTTGGTGCTATTGGAGTGATGGGCAGTTAACTCCACTTTCTCGCCCTTCTTTGAAGTTGGATTATATAAATTTCATGCGCTGAAATATTAATTTGCCAAGAGTTCAATATAGCTACATACCTGAAGATGAAAGCTAAATAGAAAAAAATTTCCGATTATTGAAGCTAGATATGAAAATTACGACACTTTTAGGACTGAAAATAACTGCAATCAGAACATGTAATCTTAACTGCAAAATAAAGGTTAATATATGGCTTGTTATGCTGCACAAAACCAGTGCAGACACCTGTAAATCAGCTGGGCCTGGTGCAGGAGGGCAATGGCGGATCCAGGATTTTCGTCGGGGGGGGGGGGGGGGGGGGTATACCCCCCATTTTAAAAAAAAAAAGGTTATATGGGCATGGGGGGGGGTTGAAGCTTAGGTGCATTCCAGGAATGCAGGTGGTTGGCAGCACCTGGGGTAGGGAGAGACCGAAGCTGACGTGGGAGCAGGTTATTCTGGGGGACATGGCGGTGTGCAGGGTGGATGGGGACTTGGCGGGAGACAGGAGGGAGTGGAGGGCTAGAACCCACAGACCCGACCCCGCCACGGGTGGGATCAGGGTACGATGATGATGATGCATTCCATGTGAGTAAATGGTTCTACACTGCAAGGAGCCTTATTTGGCCAATATGGAAGTGGAGAGACCAACTCTCATTCCTACATACGTTACCATAGAATGCCCAAAAACCTAGTCTGTAATTCTAATGGTCCCCCTACAATACTAGCAATTGTCAGGTTTCCTTTGAGGAAGCCCTCCACTTTACCATCTCCAAGGCCATTCTATTGCCAAATGGTCCTTGGTAAGGCAGACCAGTAGAATCCATCTGTGCCCTAATCTCTTTCAGTTTATATGAGTGATCCTTTCTCCCCTTATACTCAGCCTGAGACACACCTGAAACCAGAGGTCCATCACACCCCAGCAGCAGAATTCTGATAAAAAGACTAATGCTGTGAGATACACGCCATTGGCTGAGTGTTTCCCACCCTAGTTTCCTAATCATGTCAGACACACTCTTCCTGTGAGAAAGCCTGCAGAGTACAACTCTTGCTGCCCTCCTTTGTATCCTTTCAATCTCCCAAGATAAATCTTGTCTGAAGGGAAACCAAATTGGACTACCATACTCCAAAATTGGTTGCACCATTGAAAGATATGCTGTTTCTTTCACCTCCTTTGTGGTGTCCCCAAGGACCCTACTAATCAGGTGGAGGAATTGACGAGCCTTCCCAACCAATTTACTAATATGATTCTTCCAGGTACCTTGACTATTTAAAATAATGCCAAGGTGCTTATGGGTCACAACTCTCTCAACCCTAACTCCACCAATATGGTAATCAAAATCAAGTGGCTTCTTAGATCTAGATATCGTGAGAGCCCCTTCTTTGGCCTGTTGTACTGCATTTAATAAACCTAATGTTAATAAGATTTATGATAATTTAGAAGCTGTAATGCAATGCCATCATTTTGGTCCTGAAAATTGCTGCAAAGAGCAATTGCAGTTGGGGATTTTATAACAGTCAAATTTATTACTGAAGCTGGAAGTCACCATCATTATATTGGAAAAGTTTTGGAAACCAATGAAATGGAAACTAAAGCTCAATTTATGAAACACAACAGCAAATGTCCATTCAAACAAATGGCACTTCTTTATACTGGAGAACCAGAAATGCATGACACTGAAGATGTAATGAAACTCCCACAGCCTGAGAAACTTCATGGAATGAAAAGTGGTATTAAAAATTTAAAATAATACATCAAAGTGCCCCATAAAAGAAAATCAACCTGCCCCAACCCTGGGGTATGTTGATGCATATGGTGGCTTTCCTCATTTAAGTTTTTTGCATATTTTTCTACTTGTTCTTTTTTAAAACCAACAGTGTAGGAAATTAGAATTAGATATGGCAGTGTGTGGGGTGAATGAGGACCTGTTGGTAGATTGGTGGGAGTGGCGGGCAAGAATGCACAGACCCAACCCTACCACAGACAAGATAGGGGTATTACGATGATGGTTGTTTTACACCTTTATACATAACTATAACAAAGTAGCGTATTTTAAAGATTTATAGCTCTCAGACAATTAAAGGTAGCCCAAACAGTAGCGTGTCGCCCAATTTGAATTTTTTGTAGCAAGGACACTTAAAAAGTAGCCCAATCCGCTACTTGTAGTCCAATCTGGCAACATTGCATCATAACAGCATAGTGTCGGTACACACTCTGCCTCAGAACTACACAGTTAACGTGGCTCGAATGACTGTTTTCAGTTGAAAGGGCCCTAAAACAAAACTGAAATGAACTCTGGCACATAGCCGATATGTTCAACGGCATTTTCATGCAGCGGTCTGGAAACCTATTGAGGCTAGAGGGCAAGCTCCTACATCTAGGAATTTGTGGACCTTGTATGGTACGGACACGTAATGAGAAACGGGGAGGAGGAGTTCGTTAGGTCCATTTCAGTTAGATATGCAGGTGGTCAGAAGCACCCGGGGTAGGGGGAGACCAAAACAGACGTGGGAGCAAGTTGTGCGTAGGGATATGGTGGTGTGTGGGGTGGACAGGGACCTGCTGGGAGATAGGCGAGAGCGGAGGTATAGAACCCGCAGACCCGACCCTGCCGGACTAATTTTCTGTCCAGTGAAGTCTTATTTTCTTACGTGTAAGATTCTTAGAAGTTCCAAAAGATCGAGTGGAAACATAAGAATTAGATACTGCAAATGAAAACTAACTGAAAAGAAATAGCGTCATTTGGGAAGTGTTGAAGATGGAAAGGGGCAGAATCAAAAGATGCAGAGTCAAAGGAAAGGATTACTGAATGGATTAGTTTCATGGGTTAGTTTCATGGGTTGGGGAGTAAGTCAGGCAGCCATAACAGGATGAACCCTTAGGAGGCTGCCCACAGGAGTTGAGGAGGTAGGTGAAAGGATGAAGGAGAAGGTTAATTTGCAGCACCCAGCGTTCTTTACCAACCACCCTTGTCAGTATTGATGTGGGCTTGCACTGCTTAACTTCAGTGATCTCACAGGAGCTGATGTGTCCAACACAACTTGGCTGCAGGGCTGATGGGCTACCTGATAGCCTACTATGCTCTCAAATGAATGTCATGCCCCATTGTGCCATCATCTAGAGTCCTAGAAGGGATTCAAGAACATGTCAAATTTACATTAGATTCTGTGTGATGGTTCCATCACTAGGGTGAGGACAGCATGTGGAAACACTGCATGCTTCAACGTGCAGGTTGGTGTGCATCAAGGGTCAGCACTTCGCCCATATCTATTCACTCTAGTAATGAATGAGGTGCTGAAGGGAGTAGGGAAATGGGCCCCTCAGGGCCTAGTATTCGCTGATGGTGTAGGAAGGCTAGAGGAGTCCAAAGAAGATGCACAAAAGGGCCTACAAGACAGTAATACAGCAATGAAAAGAGGGGGGAGGGTCTTAAGGTAAACATGAGGAAAACTGAGTACCTAGCTTTAAGTTTTAGTGGCCAGGTGCAAGGTGGTGAGATTCGTTGTGGAGAAGAGGCGATTCTGTGGTGCAAGAGTGCCATTATTTTGGATCAGTTTTTCAGAGCAATGGAGAAATAGATTCTGATGTGACCCATAGGATTGTAGGGACATGATCCCTTATACTCCTCTGCCCCAAAAACATACACCCCTGCAAAATCAAATGTTGTTAAAACAATCATTGTTCATTTAGGTCCTATTGTCATGACATCCTGTGGACAACAATAGGACCTCTGTCAAAATTGTAAAACCTTTTGTAGGGACATCCTGAGTTGTTTCTTGGCAGTAAGTCATGGGTACCCTTTGATCACAGGGACCCAAACATGGTCAAGGACATCAGGATGTGATGTCATCAGAAGGCATGTTTTGGGGGTGTGAAGAGTTAATCATTCAAGAGTTAGACTATCATGATCAGATAATATTCTACATTCAGTCTTAAAAACAGTCAATCCTTTTCTACAGTCTCGAAACAATCTTCAATCATCATCAGATCAATCAATCAATCTCGGATTAATCAATCTTCAATCAGTCTGATTTTACAGTGTAGCATGGGGTTATACTAAATTTTGTGTCGGCCTAAAACTAGCCAGTTTACATCTGACTTCATATTGGCAGTACAGCAATTTTAATAAAACCCGATTATTTTCACCTCATACGTGTTTCATCATTTTTGTGCCCTAACATCGTCCTTACCCACAAATCGCGATAGGATGGCTGAAGTGGAGACAGGCAAGTGGGATCCTGTGCGACCGCTGGGTCGCAATAAAGTTGAAGGGTAAAGTTTACAGAGCCGTCATTAGGCCCGCTATGCTGTATGGCTCTTGACTGTTGGGCAGTTAAGATGAACCATGAAACGCAAATGCAAGTGGCTGAGGTGCGAATGCTGTGCTACATGAGTGGGGTGTCACAAGTCGATAGAATCTGAAACGAGTATGTTTGAGGTAGCTTGGCGGTGGGAGACATCACGGAAAAAATAAGAGAGAATAGGTTAAGGTGGTATGGGTATGTAATAAGGAGAAGCTTATTAGGTCCGTTGTGGGACTGCAGGTGACTGGGGAACCACAGGTAGAGGAAGACCAAACCGGAAGTGGGAGCAGGTTGTTCGAAGGGACATGGAAGTGTGCGAGGTGGATGGGGACTTGGTGGAGGATAGGCGGGAGTGGAGGGTTAGAACCCGCAGACCCGACCCTGCCCCAGGTGGGAGAAGGGTGCGATGATGACGATGACTTCTATACTTGATTGAATTTCAAGCCTGATAATACAGCACGCTCTGTGATGAAATTAAATGAGCCTCTATATTTTCGACTATACAAGGTGGTAATTAAGTTTGTCCCCTCCATTAGTTACTAATTATTTATTAAAGGCATTTTGTAACTTTAATGAGATTTCCTGTTTAACTATTACTTGAAAAATGTGTGACCTTCAGTTGACCTTTGTAACATGTTTTATCATTTTGCGAGATGACCATTCGTCCGATTTCCATGATTTTTTGTCATTGTGCATAATTTGATAGGCTCAACAACTTTCTAATTGGCTTTTTTGCCGTAATTCATGTGTCCCAAGGTAGGTACAAAGGGCCTATTCGGCCCTTTCTGGGGCATTTAAAGGTCACTATTCGTTGGAGACCCACATATTTCCTATTTGTTCCCTGGGTCACTTTTTCCATTGGTGGTTTAGAAGTTTTGAAGGGGAGGACAGACTTAATTACCACCTTGTATTTGTTAAAAATGCTTCATCAGGAGAAAGCACGAACTGATAAGAACAAATCACAAGCTTTATAACATAACAAATTCTCCTCTAGTCTCACAGAACTGAAATAAAATGATAGTTTGTCTTGTTTGCTAGACCCTTGGGGCATATTTTCTATATTTTCAATACTCTAAAGTAATGATTTCTCAATCAACGTTAGGTTGAGCCCCCACGTTCTTATCCTACTGCACAAGAAAGTTCAATTTAGCGTGAAATATCTAAATGACTTTAAACTCATCTCAAGAATTAACCTTTATTTGGAAGAAATGTGCCTGCTTTAATACTTTAAATCCTGTTGTTATTATTACACCAGTCTTTGAAGTAAACAGGATATCATAAGTCTTATTATCTAGTCTAACACATTCCTCTCATGGGCAATGCCAGAGAAGAAGGTTAACGTGTTTGTCAGAAAAAAACATGTTCATGATGCAAATGCATCACCGATACATGGGCGGATTGGTTCCAGAGCCGATCTGCTTGCACTGACTAGAGATGAATTATCATGACTAAATTACTTGCTACCTTTCCATGAACTTTAAGTTAAGCAGCGCAACCCCAGCTAGTACTGACATGGGTGGCTGCTGTGAAAACTGGGTACTGCCAATTTGCAGATCGTGGCGGATTTATTTAATGCATGTATGGCTTGTGTTGTGCTGCCTCTGTTGAAAACAGCTTTTATTGTCCCTATCCCAAAGGGCGGAGCATCAGGGGGTTTCTGTCCCATTGCAATTCTACCTCCTTTGGCAAAGGCCTTTGAATGATGGGATTTTGACCTGGTATGGGAGCCTCTTCATTTTTGTCTCCCCAGGTCTCATTATAGTGCTAGACCAATTCTTCAGCAGCATTTGCTATCCTTTCGATCTTTCTGGCTATTTTGGACGTGGTTGCCGCCTGGCGTGCCTTTGTCTTACTTAAGACCGATATCACCAAGGCTTTCAATTCTGTTGATCACTCAGCCTTGATTGACTCTCTGTCGAACTGCATGGACAATCCATACTGGTTTAATTCACTTGCTTCCTTCCTCAATAGGCGTGTGGTGATGCTGAGGGGAGGATCTGTGTGTGACCTGTATCTTGGTGAGGGGTGTTCTGCAGGGATCTGCATTGAGGCCCCCATTGATTAATGTTGTGACTGCAGCTCTCCCGTTGGTTTGTTTGGGTTGCACAGTTTGGTCCTATACCGACGATATTTTCCTTGGGGCTGTGGCTCCGCGCTCCTAGGTGAGTGGCGTTCTATCGGGTATACCTCTGTTAGTGGAGAACTTGTCCAGCTGGTATGCTGAGAGGGGCCTCATGATTCATGCTGGGAAGACAAGGGTACTCGTGGCTGCAACCTCGCCAGTGCCAGGGGTCTCCCCCATACTGCCCAGGCCACTTAGTGTCCTGGGAGCCATGTTTAATGCATCCTTGTCTTTTCTGGGTCAGCAGGATGCCCTTGTGGCAAAAATTAAATTGTTGCAATACTTGTTTAATAGACTCAGACCCTTTATTCTGGCAAAAATCTTTTGCCTGATCCAGTACTAGGCTCCCTATTTAGCAGGGGTGTGGCTGGCACATCTGGCTCCACTGAGGGCGGCATATAACTCTGTAATACAGGCTATCTTTAAGTGCCCGCTATGGCTCATATTACTCCATACTGTGTGAAGCATGGGGTTCTCCCACTGATCGAGTATCTCTGGCTAGGCAACATAGCGTCTCTTGCAGTGGCACTTCAGAACCCACAGCATCCTTGTCATCCCGCCGTCTACGACTTTCAATCATCTGTGGATACTAGGCACGTTCACCGGCTTTTGTTTACTTCTTCTCTTGTGCCAGGGGACGTGAGGCGCCACTTCTTTCCAGTGTGCTGCTACCATTTGTGGAATGCTCTGCCATACGTCATGACGTGCAGTCGTCTGTGTTCTTGTGCGCGAACCTTCGGTGTCTACTGGATGTCGCCACTTTAAGCGACGTGTGGAATGCTACCTGCTCGATGTTTTGGTCAAATAATTTATGCTTGTGTTTGTTGCTGTACTTGGTACACAAATAAAATAACAACAACAACAATAACATTAGTTAATTAGCAACACTGAATTGTGTATTTATTATGTTAAGATTGTGCGTTTATATTGTTTCTTGCCATCCACTGAGCAAGTTAGTTATGAACACAATAAGAGAAAAATCAATAAAAACAAACCATGAATTTTCATTCGTTTTTAAATCTAATTACTAAAAAATGATTATTCGAATACATGCTGAAGATCAGTACCAGGGCATAGACAGGTGTTTGGGAAACACTGATCTACTTTATTTTCTGTTATTTTTAAAAACGGGTCTACGTCAATTTGGCGTACATACGAATTCCTCGTATGACAATTTGGCGTACGTAAAATTTGGCATACGACAATTTGGCATACATACCAATCTCTTGGGTGCCCAAATTTGTTCAAAATTACAACGGTCATAACAACATATTTCAACAGTCATTGCAAGGTAATAGAACAATGAAGGCCTGCTATAACTGTGTTATAGGGCCCTAATGACCTTTGAAGTCGATGGGCCCTAAAACACAAACAAACCCAAATGTGTTATACCGGACCGTTGCAATGACTGTTATGACCACGTGCGGATCTAGGATGGGGTTTTTGGGGTTGCAACCCCCCATGCACATATAAACTTATATTCGCATAATATGAGAGGTTTAGCTCAACCCCCCCCTGACGAAAATCCTGGATCCGCCACTGGTTATGACAGTTGCAATTTTGAACAAATGTGTGCAGCCAAGAGATCGGTGTGTGCAGCCAAGAGATCGGTATCTATGCCAAATTTGTATGTACGCCAAATTGTCATACGCCAACTTTTACATAAGCCAAATTGTCATACGCGGAATTTGTATGTACGATCCCTTAAAAACTTACTTTGGACAAATACTTCCAAAGAGGGTGCACAAAAGGGCCTACAACACATTAAAACAACAATGGATAGAGGGGGCCTAAAGGTTACATGAAGAAGACAGAGTACCTAGCTTTCAATTGGAGAGGCCAGGGGCAAGGGAGTAAAATTCGTTTTGGGGGAGAGGTGATACCAGTGGTGGAAGAGTTTCGATATTTAAGATCTGTTTTCCAGAGTAACGTGACCCATAAGTTTAATGCAGCATGGTGGAGTCCTTGCAATCGCAGGGCCTAATAAAATTGAAAAGCAAAGTTTACAGAACGGTCATTAGGCCCACTATGCTGTACGGCTCAGAGCGTTGAGCATGTAGGAGTAGGGTGACCATTTCTTCCGTGAGCCAATCCGGGACACTGACCCCCATCAACCAAGAAAAATTCTTTCTTCTCTTTTCAAATAATTATTCAAAAAAATAAATAAATGAAAACAAAATCTACAAATACAGTTAAAAAATTTGAAAGTATGGATAATTCGCACAGATGATTTGCTGTATTTTGTCGATATGTGACTCCCCACGCATAGGTTTCAAATGGTATATCATTATACGCCCAATGCCCTAACCCCTATCCCGCCTGTGGTAGGGTTGGGTCTGCAAGTTTTTATCCTTCACTCCCGTGTATCTCATCACATGCCTATACCGCCTCAACCTATTTTCTCTAATATTTTCTAATATTCCCCCTCAGCTACCATTGATGTAGTCGTTTCAGATGCTGTCTGCTCATGACACCCCACTGATGTAGTGCAGCATTCGCATGTCAGCCACTTGCATTTTCCTTTCATGGTTCTTCATGACTGCCCAACTCTCTGAGCTATACAGCATAGATGGCTTAACGACAGTTCTGTAAACTTTGCCTGTCTCCACTTTAGCCATTTGCACGAAATTTATTTCGACAAATCACTGAACCGATTGTTAATTGCGGGACATTTTCCGGGACGCGTATCCATGCGGGACCCAGAGCTGAAATTCGGGACGGATGGTCACCCTATTTAGGAGGAACCACGAAAGGCGAATGCAAGTGGTTGAGATCGAATGCTGCACTATATGAGGGGTGGGGGTCACGATCTGACAGAATTCATAACGACTACATTATGGGTAGCTTAGGCGTGGGGAAAAATAAGAGGGGAAAATAGGCTGAGGGATGTAGCATTACTGCAAGAATCTGAACGGACGAAATCCGAACTGGTGAACTGATACTATCCCACACAATTATATATTAGATGTAACCTGGGGGTGGGATTATTCTAGAAGTGCAAAGGGAAGTAGACTGGGATTGGGAAGGGACAGGGTTGCCAGAAAAATTAGAACTTGTGGAAAAATCATTTTGGGGCAGGGTACAGTAGGAAGCACAGTCCAGGGAAACAGGCAGACATGGTGGTGGAATGAAGAGGTAGAAGCAGTCATCAAGCAAAAGAAGGCTACTTTCCACAGGAGATAGGACATAGGGGATAGGGGACCAGGAGTCAAAGATACACTACAATGTATAGGCAGGCCAAGGCCGCCACCAGGACGATCATTGCCCTGGCCAAGCACCAGAAGTAGGAGGCTCTCTATGAGCAGTTAGAGACAAAGGAAGGCATAAGAGAAGTTTACAAACTGGCCAAGGCTAAAGATAGGGCAGTTAAAGATATCACCATGAATCATAACAGTGAAGGATAGTGAAGGTAAGGTCCTGCTCCCCCCATCTGAGGTAAAGAGGAGGTGGCAATAGTACTTCCTAAAGTTCTTGAATGCTGCAGGGGAAGATGAGGACTTCAACACCTTTCCTGCATTGGCAGGGGTAGTGGACTGTGTTACCACACTTACGACGATGAAACTCCAAAAAGCTGTAGGCCCATTGATGCACAGGACAGCTTAGGGAGGACAGGATCCAGGTGGCTAGGGAAACTTCAGTAGGATAGCTAGGGAGATAGAAGGCCATCTGTATGGCATGAGAGTGGGATAGTACCATTCTTCAAGGGCAAATGGGATGTCCAAGATTGTGGTAACTACAGAGGTATAAAGCTAATGAGCCGCTCCATGAAGCTGTGGGACAGAGTAATGGAACGTCGCCTTCTGAGATAGAACTAATGTCTGTGGAAATCAGTTTGGGCTTATGCCATGTAAGTCCATAATGGAGCCAAACAATATTCATTCTGAGGCAGATGATAGGAAGGTACAGGGCAGCAAAGAATGATCTCCTTGCCATCTTCATCAACCTGGAGAAGGCATATGGAAGTGTCCAACGACAGGTAGTTTGGGAGGTATTATGAAAGAGGTGAGTAGAAGAACGATTTATTCATGTAGTCCAGGATATGTATGATTGGCCTCATAGCAAGGGTAAGGACTCCTTTGGGAAATACTGGGGGCTGTCCAGTGAACGTTGGGGTGCACCAAGGTTCAGCACTAAAGGTAGAACCGCACTAGCACAGCACAGCACTGCACTGCAAAATTATTGTCAAAACGCACTTCAACTGCAGCACTGCAACAGTTGAGTAGCAATTCTATGCTCTGAATGGTTAGTATGAATTTTTCGTCATCCATCGCCATATTGTCATTCGAAAATGTGTTTTAAAAATTACTTAGCGTTCTATGGCACGACACTACATGATAAAAATATCTTCCTGGAGGAACTCTATCGTGCTGCTGCAGTGCAAATTGAGCCATTCAAATGCAATGAAAGTATATTTTGCTGTGCATTGTTGTACTGTGCTAGTGCGGTTCTACCTTTACTCAATACTAGAGTTTCCAAATATTCGACTTCATCAAGTATTCCGATATGTATTCCAATAAGTATTCCAATAGTAAAATTCAAAATATTCGAATATACTGTATTCTAATAATTTGAATCATGACAAAACAATGTAAAAGTTTTATTCAAGGATAATTAAAATGTGTAGGGTAACTTATCTACATAAGAAAATGAATAAAATAATTACAAAATACAATTTATTTTACTTTTAATAAGTGAAGTTTTACAGGGCAGTGCTTAGACCAGCTATGAAGACTCAAGGCCAGTTATGAAGGTCAATTGAATGAAAGAACCTGAAATGCAAATGCTATGGTACATGATTGGCGTGTCGAGAGCTGGTAGAATTAAGAATGCGTATATTTAAGGTAGCCTGGGGATGGTGGGCATCGCCGAAAGAATGAGGTTGAGTAGGCTGAGGTGGTAAGGACACGTCATGAGAAGAGGGGAAGAGGAGCTCGTTAGGTTCATTTCAAGAATGCAGGTTGTCGGTAGTACCCGGGGTAGGGGGCGACCGAAACAGACATGGGAACAGCTTGTCCATAACGACATGGCAGTATGTGGGGTGGGCGGGAACTTGGTGGGAGATAGACGGGAGTGGAGGTCTAGAACCCGCAGACCCGACCCCGCCACAGGCCGGATAAGAGTATGATGATGGTGATAATGATGTAACCTGGGGTGGGAAACATCACGGAAAAGATGAGAGAAACAAGGTTGAGGCATGTAATGAGGGATGGAAGAATGAACTTATTAGGTACATTATGGAAGTGCAGGTGATTGGTGGCCCCAAGAGTAGGGGAAGACCAAAACCGACGTGGGAGCAGGTGGTGAAAAGGCGGCGTTCAGGGTGGGATAGGCGGGAGTGGAGGGGGACTTGGTGGGGGATAGGCGGGAGTGGAGGGGGACTTGGTGGATAAAATCCCGGGGACCCGACCCCTGCCGCAGGAGGGATAAGGGTGATATTATGATGATGACTTTGGACAAATACTTATGATTAAGAATGTGAATGAACTTGCTACAGCCCCATAATAATGTGAAATTACCTGGAAATTATGGTGACAGTAGGATTCAAACTTTTTAATCAGGATGCTACCTCTTAATTAAAATTACAGACGCACTGTTTGAATTTGTCATGGTCGATTATCATTATGTCTAGCGAAGCCACACCTTAATGTCATCAGCAGGATATCAGATGTTACCAATGCCAGTAGTATAAATATAGCTATGTACATGACTCATACATTAATTACAAATGGTTGTGTTCCAATTGTGCCAATTAAACCTTCATCACGTGTGACCTTAAGGCAAATATAGGTCTATAAGTAGAAAGAAGAGAATATTTGCTTATTAAGATTTGGTTTTAATTGTCATTATATTACGCAGAATTATGTCTACTTGTTTTCAACCAACAATGAAAAACATTTGTGACAGAAATTAAATATTATTTTTTTTCAATGAAAGCTGATACTTTCGCCATTTTTGACAAATAGTGGAAACTAATTAGACAAAAATTGTGCCTCACTGGTGCATTCACTCAAACTTCTGTAGGGTTGCGATGTACCGACGCCCCGCCAGGTGGCGTCACTGTGCAGCCACACTCAGGCCACTTTCCCTATTTAACAGTAGATGGCACCACGTACTGGGCAAACTACCCAGTTAGTAGGCTGACGCTCCTGCTTGGTGGCGTGCAGTCTGCTTTAGTTAGTTTTAGGCGGGAAATGGGACGCGTCCTATAAAAACAACGGAAAAGGCGGGAAAGAGCAGTCTCTCTCTTAGCTGTGCAGTGTGAAGCTGCGTTTAACGGCGGGCAAGCACCCAAACAAAGAACTCTAGCATTTACTCTACATTTTATAGTTTAATAGTCTTATACAGTCGCACACATTGGAATAGACGAGCCAATGTGTGTGGTAATGATAGTGAGGTGTATTTCTTCAGTTGATTTAGCACCAACACTG
>JAAFCE010007744.1:23024598-23069695 GCA_013389805.1 Trigoniulus corallinus
TTTTGAACTCCACACTCTGTGTTTGGATTTTATTTTTCAACTCCACACTTCTAATAAGCAATATTATTAGCATAAAATACATCTTGAAACCAGAAAGAAATTGTCTTTCAATTCTAAAGTATTGTAATTCCAGGTCCACACCAGCTTTGCTGCACTGCGCCAAACAACAAATAGCCACAGTGCTGCACTGAACGGCTTGTTTGGATTTCAAACCACACAATATTGTGAATTTTGGTTCGTTTGTTCAGGTTTTAAGGCCCTGCAACTACGAGGTCATTAGAGCCCCGTTTGCTGCATAGTTCTAGTTCAGACACTACACTAATGCGACGATTATCGGGTAATAGTAGTACCCAGTTTTCCCAAGCGGCCACCACCCAATCGGGGGTTGCGTTGCTCAGGTTCAGTGATCCGACGAGAACTGGTGTGTCCAACCAAGACCTCCTAAACAAAAGGCCTTCTCACTGATTCGTGACGTCATCCTAAGTACTGCTAAGACCTACTGAAAATAATGATGAATGCTGACGCTTGCCCTCACAAAGCAATGAGATATTTATTAATAAAATATAAAATAGATTTTAAATGCACATGTAAATATTGGTTTAACTGAATAGACAGCATGAAAATATTTAATTTATTTTTAAATTTTTGTAAGAAACACATGCATTTAAAACACACACTACCAAATAAAGATTAATGCTTGATTTTGAATTTTAACCTCTTGTAGACGCCTGTCTCTCAATATTATTATTTTGATTTTTTTCCATAGCTGTGCAAGTGTCTAAACTATATGGAAGATTTGCTGATGTGTGGACTAGTGCTTCAATAGCATACTTATTAGAAAACTTTTAAAAGTATTTTCACGTGATAAGTGATAAAAGGAGGTTGTTGTTGTTGTTGCTTGTTAGGGTTTAGGGCCCATTGACATTAATGGTTATTAGGGCCCAGCAGGGGCAGATCCATAGGGGGAGCAATTCAGCAATTATTCCCCCTCAGTGCTTCAATGGGGTGCATATTTCAATTGATGCATGATTCAACTTTTCAACTGATGAGACATTTTTGCATTTCCTATTCCCATTTCTACACTGCTAGTGCAATCTACAGTTGGCTAAACCACTGAAGATAGGACATTGTCTAAAGGGCAGTAGAGGACCTATATATAATATATGGAGACATGGTATGTATTCTAAGGGATTCTGAATATTTAAAATATTTGGGGCACACATTTTTTGAAGTGATCCCCCTTGATCAGACCTTGGATCGACCCCTGGGTGCTCAGAAAGACATTCACCATGAAGGGAGAATATTCAGAGGGACAAGATGGGTACCCAACTCTACCATAGGCAGGAAAAGGAATTAGGGGCTTATGTATAGATGTTAGGCATACAATTATACAGAACATACAGTACCTAACCTAACATATATGCCTAACACAGCTCACCTAACATGCCTAACCTAACATATACAGTAAAACATGGTTATAACGTTTTGTTGGGGACCAAAGGGAACAAACGTTATAACCATGAAAACGCTATAGTCATGATATGCCTTTGAGTGCTTTTCCATCCATAATACCACATAGTGGTAAAACGTTATGTTGGGGTACATACTGTAAATGATTTCCCTATGTGTACAGTAATCAAGAATTGATGATTGTTCATGGTGGATGACTGCTTCCACCTCTGGATGTTGTTTGTTTGCTGGTGTTTTAGGGCCATTTCACTACTAGGTCATTAGAGCCCCTTCCATAGTGTAGTTCTTATGCAGAGACTGCACAGCTACTACACTAATGTGACAATTTTTGGATAATAGCAGTACCAGTTTTCCCAAGTGGCTACCCATGTCAGTAATAACTGGGGTTGCATTGCTTAACTTCAGTGATCAGATGAGAACTGGTGTGTCCAATGCAGTTTGCCACTCCACCTCTGGATGTTGAGGCACAAATATCCTCTTGTTATCTTGGCTGACCTCTACACAAGTTCAGTGTAAATTGTTTTACCACCTCAATTCTAGGTTGCTTGTGTCATTACTACTAAAACCACACATTAGCAAGATTGAGTGGTCTGATCATCTACAATGTTTGCAATGCACAGCTTATTCTGCACATATGCAACATTCCTAATCAGGAAATGTGCACATATGGGTTGGAAGTTTTTCATATCCATGATAGGATATGAAAAATTTGGCTGCCCGCCAGGGCCTTGCAAACGTTATAGCCATGAAAGCAAACGCTATATCTGTGACCCTCTAACATTAAAAAGCCATAGGCTCTGCCAGGACCAGCCCAAACACACACTAAAGCCATGAAAACGTTACAGCCATGAACGTTATAAACGTGTTTTACTGTATGCCTAACATATCTAACCCAACATACCTAACACAACATGTATACCTAAGTTTTCTACTCCCTATGATTATTCTTTTCTTAAAATATACTGTAAAACCCCACTATAACGAATTTGTAGGGAATGCAATCATATTCGTTATACCCAGGAATTCATTACACCCAGGAAAGCTGTTTTTAACCCTAGATAGCTAACCAGTAGTCTGTGATACTACCCCAAATATCAAGAAATTGTGGTTTTGGTAGTTCTGCAAAACATTAGGTTTCTAATCTTTGCGTACCTTCGTATTTACCTCAATGAAACATTTCTGAATGTTTTTCTTTCTATTTTAATGCCTGTTTATTTAGTTTTCTTGCAGTTGGTATTCTCCCAGACTACTGGTTAGCTGTAATGACTCAATTAAGTATTGAAAGGCAGTCAATTCTTGAGGAGTGCAGGTTATTAGGTGTTAGAAACAGAGGAATTCATGGAGGAAGTAGATAGGCAAGTAGACTGGGATTTGCATGAGACAGCTGATGCAATGTGGGACAGGTTTGCCAGAAAAATTAGAAAATGTGGGGAAGCCATTTTAGGTGAGGCTAGAGTAGAAGGTACACTCCAGGGCAGGCAGACATGGTAGAATAATGCAATAGAGGCAACCACCAAACTATAAAAGGCTGCATTCCATAAGTGGATGGATATAGGGGACTACGATTATAAAATATGCTACAGGCAGACCAAGGCCACAGTTAGGAGGATCACTGATTTGGTCATACACCAGAATTATGATAGAGACAAAAGATGGATTGAAGGAAGAATGTAGACTGGCCAAGACCAGGGATAGGGCAATTAAAGATTTACCCTGAGCCATAACAGTGAAGGATAGAAAAGGTAGAGTCCTGTTTCATCCTTCTAAGGTAAAGGAGTGGGGAGAATATTTCTCCAGTTTCTCTAATTCCTAAAGAGGGTTTTGTTTGTGTTTCAGGGCCCTTCAACTACAACGTAATTAGAGCTCCATCCACAGCATAGTCCTTATGCAGAGGTTCAACAGACACTACACTAATGTGACGACTTTTTGGTATTAGCAGTACCCAGTTTCCCAAGCAGACACCCATGTCAGTACTAGCTGGGTTGTGCTGCTTAACTTCAGTGATCAGATGAGAACTGGTGTGTCCAATGCAATTCACTGCTCCCCCAGCAGAGGGAGAGGATATGGTAATGGTAGGGTGAATGAGGGGTCATGTGGGAGATAGGCAAGTGTGAAGGGCCAGAACCAGCATATCCGACCCTGCCACAGGCAGGATACGAGTATGGTGGCAATGATGATGATGAGAAAATGAACGTTTCGAATATCTTCAGCCATTTGTGCATTCTGGCCTAGTAACATAAATAGTATGACAAGGTATTCCTGTCAGTGGTGTTCAATTCAATATGTGGTGACCATTGAGTAGAAGTTTGTGTTAAATCCATGAATAAAAATTATTTATTAGGTCCATCATTCGTTATATCCAACCAAATTACACAAACTTTTATAACTTTTCATCGTTATTACCAGGAAATTCATTATATCCAAACTTTTTACAATACAAACTCCTATCATTTTGCCAGGACCTTGGAAAACATTTGTAACATCCAGGAATTCATTACATCCGAGATCGTTATAATGGGGTTTTACTGTATATGCAAACATCTCGACTGCCATATTTTTATTTTGAATGATATGCAAAACACTTTGTGTAAATATTACTAAAGATATAGTGTATCTAATTTATATAAACCCATGGGTTCAATATTAAATCTGCTTACCATTTGATGCTTGGTCAATCTGGAAGCCATTCTGTTACTAGCTATAATCCATTTTGTCCCATTTTGGGGTTTTGAAAAACTGAAGATCTGAACTTTAGGTCCACTTCTGTAGTTTCCCTTGCATCCAGGCACAACACAATTACATAGCAAAATCCAAATATTATATGATTTACATTTAAAAATGGTTTGAGTTAAAAATTCCACTAACATATCAATTTAAAAAAGATGCTTGAAATGCACACAATATGGTCATTCACATAGTGACATAGTGTGCTAGCACTACTTTGTGTGACGTCACTAGCTAGTGACGTCACACTGCAAAGGCCTTGTTATCTAGGAGGCTTTGGTCTGACACGATAAGCCACTCCCATACTTTTGACCCTGTAGTCCACCTTGGTTGTCATACTGGGGAAAAGTTTACCATATTATATCGAGTAAAAAATGCCTCCAACATGACGTCAATACAGAAATGACAGCACCAAGCAAGCCAAGTATGCTATGCAAAAAACTGATGCACTATATACATGAGTAAAGTCCCACAGGTGGAATACTCAATTCAAGACCATATAAACAAATATTAGACTCACAAATAGCAGACAACCATTCATGCTCCCTTTTATGACTGTAGTATAAAGTCAAGTGCTGCCTAACATTGCAAGGCATCCTCATGGCTGACAAGGAAAGTCAAATAATTAATCAATTCAGATACACGATTATGGAGGCAGTGTTAGACTGACTCCCAGGAGTCAAGCAAACTTGAAGAACATTCAAAAGGTTGAATATAGGTTGGGTGGGAAACTCAATGATTGTCGCTTGATTCATTTAAAAATACAATGTACTATTTATATACTGTACCTATAATTTATTCAGAATTAACTTAAAAACAAATGCTCTTCTATTACTATTTATTAGCTGCTATTTATTCATTTACTAACCTTATTCCGACGTGAATGTTGAGTTGAGAGGTCATTAGATTTGTGTATAATCTGGTCACAGTTCCATGACACTGGCATTTGATCAAATAAGCATATCTAGTCTACCGTTGAGCTTTATTATAATCCTTTTGTCTCCATAAACCTAAATTTTCAGGCTCCAAACTAACAACAGCATTGGAGGCCCAACCATGCGAAAAATGCTTACAACTGCAGTTCAGTCTGTCCTGTTATCAATGATTGCCAACACGGGGCTCACACTCAACAGGTGGGCAATTTGAGATTTAAGGGGGCCGTAGTGAGTAGCACGCTTGGTGACTGTGTTAGTAGTTCTAGGTTCGATATTGGACCGATGTGGGTTGGCTTCTTTCGGGCGAGAGAGATGCCCCAAGTGGGCCATTTTGTCGGGTTAGAGAGATGCCTCGAGTGCTCCTTCCTTCGGTTGAGAAGTAAAATAGAGGTCCTGTGTGGTGTAGTATTGCATTTGCATGTAAAGGCCGGTGTACACTTGGCGTTTTTTTACGCGTGTATTCTTACGCGCGAAGGCCTCTGACGTCATGAAATTGCAGCCGGCTTACTATGCCGGTGCACACATGAGCGTACTGTACGCTACTTGTGAGCGTAAGCGGCTTTCAAGCGTAAATTTACGTGCATTCCCAAAATCAAAAATTTTTGATTTTGAGGCGTTTACGCTTGAAAGTTGTGCATGCGCGGCTCGCATTCTAGCATATTTAAAACAATTTTACCGACATACAATTCTTAAGTTATTTTTAAGGTGAAAAATAAGGGACTTATAAGGTAAATTAAGGCTTTTTAAGTTTGTAAATACAAATTATATTCTTATATTAATAAATTTTAAAACTATTATATTTCCTAATCACAAGCATATTTCTACTTTACTGCATATCATAGTGGATAGTGAAGCATGTTATTTTTCAAACATGCATTTTATTAACCTTTAAAAGTTAGGAAAGTTTTGAAAAAAATCGATTATAGTTATATTAGAGTTGTGAAACCTTCAGTAGCTTAGTTTTATTTAGCTCTCTACAACATTCTACAAAAAATTCTGCTTGCACGCTTGAAAAACGACGTCCACGTGTGCACCATCATCTGTTTTTAGGCGCACGCGTAGAAGCGTTCATTTATAAGCGTACAGCAATGGCGTAGGGGCGGAGCAAGCGTTGTTTTCATACATCATTTTGTTGTCATATGCATGACGACATGCTTTACGCTACGCATGAAAACAACTAAAAACGCCAAGTGTACACCGGCCTTAAAAGCACTTTATGAGTATCAAGAATTAGCTATGAGTCACCATGGGGTATCAGGATTTTGGAGGAGCGTAGGTGGAGCATGGCCAAAGAAATGGGGAAACAGAGTGCTGCATGAAGCCGAGTACCGGGCACGGACTTTAGACAAGGAGGTCTACCGGAAGCGACTAGGACAAGTACAGCACCTGGCATGGTATCAGATCCAGCAGTTCAGGTGATTGCAGGCATCCCAATTGATGGCGCAGGAAGGCGGTGACCTGGAAGCGGGAGCACAGAGGTGGACCAAAGGGGACCGACCGGGCGTATACAGACGTACAGTATGTACAGGGCGTATACAGATGTACAGTATGTACAGGGCGTATACAGACGTACAGTATGTACAGGGCATATACAGACGTACAGGATGTACAGTATGTACAAGTCCCTGATAGTGTCAGCGCGGTGGTCTGGCAATGGCATTCCGACAGTGGACAAGTGCATTTCAGAGAGTGCAGCCAAGTTGCGTTGGACCAGCACCTCCTATATATGAAGGTCTACACATTGCATAGTGACGTCAGCAGAGGTAGTCCATTAGTCTTACCATTACCTCAGAAGAAAATCATTAGTATAGAGACTATACTAATGCCTTTTAGTACTAGTGTTTAATTTGGTGGGTGTATACTATAGACCAGCGGTCTTCAAACTGTATTCTGTGGAATCCCGGGGTTCCACAGTACATCTCTGGGGGTTCTGTGAGTCAAAATAAAATTTTGAAAAAAAATTATGAAGCACTCACTAGATACCTAGTGTTTATTAACAAAAAATATAAAGAAATATTTATTTGGAAATTAATCAGCAGCTTCATGTGGGGGCTGCCAATTGGTTAGCAGCAGCAAGATATACTGTATGTTTCTAAAGGTGGGATGGGGTCCCCCAAAACATGGACCCTAATGACCTTTGTAGTCGATGGGCCCTAAAACACAAACAAACCCCCAACACATCTTATAGGACTACGGGTTCCATGAATCGACAGTTTGAAGGCCACTGCTATAGCCTCATCACCTTTATCATCATACCCTTATCCCGCCTGTGGCAGGGTCGGGTCTGTGGGTTTTAGCTCCCAAATAACTCCCACCAGGTCCCCATCCACCTCACACACTACCATATCCTTAAGGACAACCTGCCCCAAACTTCAGCTTTCATAAAGTAGCAAATAGTCTTCACCATTATAGTACCCTTATCACACATGTGTCAGGGACGGGCCTGTGGGTTCTAGCCCTCCACTGCCGCCTGTCCCCCACCAGGTCTCCATTCACCTCACAAACTACCATATCCTTACAGACAACCTGCGCCCACGACTACTTTGGTCTCCCCTGCCCCGGGTACTTCCAACCACCTGCATTCCTGAAATAATCTTAATGAGCTCCTGCTCTCCTCTTCTAATTACGTGTCCATACCACCTCAACCTGTTGTCCCTCATGTTTTCAGCGATGTCCACCACCCCAAGCTACATCTAATATACTCATTCTTAATTCTATCAGCTCTCCACAGCCCACTCAGGCAGAAGCGTACCGAAGGGGGTGCGGACCGCACCGGGTGACACTATTTCAGGGGGTGACACTATTGCAAAGTTTCAGATCCAACCTTTTCCTACAGCACTACACCAATTTGAATTTTAGTTTCAATGAATGCGAATTTTGTATGAGACACAGTCCAGCTAGTGGATTCACATAAACTCGTTTAGTTCGTTGGTATTTTAGGGTTTTTTGACTACAAGGTCACTAGAGCCCCGTCCACTGCATATTTCTAATGGAGAGACTGCACAGCCACTACACTAATGTGACTATGTTGGGGTATTAGCACACTGTAATAAGCTTTCCCCATAAGTTTTCCAAGAGTTCGGACGCCTCTCTTGGACCTATCGAGGCCATGTTTTTATTTACACTGATGGGTCGAAGGATGGTTCCTATGTGGGTTGGTCAGTCTTTACAACTGGTCATCTCATAGGGGGCCGCCTTCCAGGCGTTGCCAGTGTCTTAACTGCAGAACTCACAGCTCTGCACAGGGCACTGGAACTCATCCTAGTATTGCATAACAGACACTTTGTTGTTGCGACTGACTCCCTATGCTCCCTTCAGCTGTTGCACACCCTGTATGGCAGACATGCCATCGTCCAGGGTGTGCACAGACTGCTGCTTGTGATTCGTAAGCAGGGCAAGACAGTGTTGTTTATGTGGGTCCCGGGGCATGTTGGCATCGTCGGCAACGAGATGGCAGATGCCCATGCCCGTCAGGTGGCCCACATGCCAGAAATACCTGACACTGCTGTCCCATCCTCCGACGCTCTCCCGATGGTGCGGTGGGCCGTCCACGACCAGTGGCGGGCCAAGTGGTTTGCGGAGACCACGGACAAACTCCGCACACTGAAGGACACTCCAGTGCACTGGGTGTCCTCGTGCCGCCAATCGCGGAGGGAGGAGGTTGTGCTTGCTCGGCTGCGAATCGGTCACACCTTCCTCACCCACTCTTACATTCTACGGGGTGAGGATCAGCCATGGTGTGACTTCTGTTGGGAGCCTCTCACAGTGGCGCACATCTTTAGTCACTGTGAGAGATACCAAGAACTTAGATGGCGACTGGGAGTCAGCGCAGAGCTCTCCACATCACTTGGGGATAACCCTCAGACAGTGGAGAGCTCGCTAGTATTTGTGAAAGAGGCTGGCCTCTTTCACAAAATTTGAAGTCTTATTTGGAATTATATGGCTTTTGCCTTTTTGTTTCTGTATTCCTTTTGGCTTTTGCCACATTTATTGTAATGTCTGTTTTGGCTTTTGCCACAATTATTATTCTGTCTGTTTCGGCTTTTGCCTTTTTATCTCTGTGTTTGTCTTGGCTTTTGCCACATTTATTCTTCTCTCTTATTTGGCTTTTGCCACTTTTATTGTTATGTATGTTTTGGCTTTTGCCTTTTATATGTCTGTTTTTGGCTTTTGCCTTTATTTATATGTCTGTTTTGGCTTTTGCCTTTTTATTGTTATTACTTTTATTGGCCTTTTGCCCTTTTTATTGCCATTATGGTGGGATGGCCATTTACACCCCCGCCATGGTGATGTGTCTTTCTGGGCCCTAATGACCTTTGTAGTTGATGGCCCCTAAAGCAGCAACAAACAACAACAACAACAACCCAGGTCAATGAAGAAGGGTAATAGCCAGGGTATGAACATCTTTGGGAAATACTGGGGGCTTCCTAGTAGAGGCCAACTGGTGAAAAAGGTACAAGAGTAGTATTATAGTGCTCGCCACGAAAGATGACACATGGGAGGTAGAAGGTAGGAAAGTTCACTACAAAAATTAGGGAGTTTGAAAAAGGTCAAATGGCAGGCTTCATTCAGTAATGGCAAACAGAACTTCAATACCTTCCCTATTTTTTGAAGAGGACTCATCCTTTGCCTCCCACCAATGTGTCAACTTTCATGGCGAGCACTATAGTAGGTGTATGTTACACTATTGGGTTGGGGAGTAAGCCAAACAGCCGTAACAGGCCAAACCCTAAGGAGGCTGCTTGCAGGTGAGGGGGGCTAGGTGTAGGGGGCGTAGGAAAGGGGAAATTAGAAGCACCCAACGTTCACTACCAACCACCGATGTTGGTACTAACATGGATTTGCATTGCTTACCTGGTGCGTCCATCGCAACTTGGCTACACCATGGAGGCAAAGCACTTAGGATCAACGTTTCAAAGAAATGGGGAGATAACTCTGATGTGACCCAAAGACTCAATGGGGGATTATTGAAGTGTAGACAGGCAAGCGGAGTCTTGTGTGATAGGAGGGTCCCATTCATATTGAAGGGGAAGTTTTACAGGGCAGTGGTTAGACCAGCTAGGCTATGAATAGGTTGAGGGAGCAAGATCATTCCTATGAGGGGTTTCCACATAGGCGCGAGGGAGAATAGGTTGAAGTGGTATGGACACGTAATCAGAAGAGGGGAGGAGCTCCTTAGGTCCTTTTCAGGAATACAGATGGTTGGAAACTGCTGAGGCAGGGGAGAGTGAAGCAGATGTGGGAGCAAGTTGTCCACAAGGGCATGGCAGTGTGTGGGGTGAACGGGGATCTGGTGAAAGATAGGCAGGAGTGAAGGACTGGAAACCACAGATCTGGCCCTGCCAAAGGTGGGATATCTGATTTCCTCCCACACTAATCCTATCCCAGAGGCGACATTCCATCACTCTCTCCCTGAGATTCAAGGAGTGGCTCATCAGCTTTATATCTCTATAGTTACCACACCCTTGAACATCTCTTTGCCCTTGAAGATTGGTACTATCCAACTCTCCCGCCATGCCAATGGCATTCTATCTCTGTTGGCTATTCTCCTGAGAAGTTTCCCTAGCCACCTGATACCTGTCCTCCCTAGGCTATGCCACACTTGATTCGGCTGTTCCACCTGGGCCTACAGCTTTTCGACCTTTCATTTTCCTGAGCACCCTGGTTACACAGTTCACCATCCCCTGCCAATGCAGGATAGGTGGCAAGGTCCCCATCTCCCCCTGAAGCATTCAAGAAGCTGTGGAAGTACTCCTCCCACCTTCTCTTTGCCTCCATCTGGGAGAGCAGGACCCTAACTCTGCTATCCTTCTCTGTAATAGCCCAGGGTATATCTTTAGCTGCCCTAGTTCTCGCCTTGGACAGTTTGAAAACCTCCCCTTCCCTTGTCCATAACTGCTCATAGTGCCTCATACTTCTGATGCTTGGCCAGGGCAATGATCCTACTAGTGCTGGTCTTAGCCTGCCTATATAGAGTCTTAGATTCCTAGTCCCCTGTCTCCTGCCAACTGTGGAAAGCAGCCTTCTTTTGCTTGATGGCTGCTTCTACCTTCCCAATCCACCACAATGTCTGCTTGTTTCTCTGGACTGTGGCTCCTACTTAACCCTGCCCTAAAATGGCTTTCCCACAGGTTCTAATTTTTCTGGCGACCCTGCCTCACATTGCATCCACTTTCCCTTCCCAATACCAGTCTACCTACCTGTGTACTTTGTGGGTAAATCCTTTCTAAGATTGTGCCTTGCCTGCAACTTTCACTAGGATTTGGCCTATGGTCACATTCTTTTTTGAAATTTTTACTCAGGACTGCCCAGCAATCATGAACCTCTACTCTATGCCACCCTCTAACCATAAAAAATCTATCTTTGATATCCCTTTTGGCAACTGGAATGTGATTAGGTGCAAGCAGAGGCATGGAGGCATAGTTAGGGGTGCAGGGAGAGCGACTGCTCCCCCTGAGTAAATTTTCAGAAAATGACGCCTTTGTAAGATTGAAAAATGGCGCCTTTGTAATATGCTTGCTGCTCCCTCTGGCTCTAAAACCTGGCTATGCCACTGATTAGGTGGTGCTTGTCCCTCTTACTAAACCATGTATTTACCACCTGTGTTGAGGATTACTGTCCTTCTATGCTAACTGTTCCATCCTCCATAGACATCCCCATAACCCTGGTTATCTTTGCCTAAATGGCCTGTAAAATCCCCACCAATAACTAAGTTCTCATTCTCTTGACATTGCTCTATCTAAGCCTCTAGTGAGTGCACAAAGTCCTCAAAATCTGTCCAGAAACCCACTTTTGTGGGTTCATCCAGATCCACCTGGGGGCATAAGCATTGATGAGGTAGAGCACTACTCCTTGCCAAACTACTGGAACTAACAGTAGCCTGCTATTTATTTGCTTCACCTGGGTGACCCGTTGTTGCACCTCCCTGTCTAATACTATAAACCCGTTTTGTCCCCCTTCACTCACTGCATATATATGCTTGGGTCACCACATTTGACATTCCTAATCTAAGATGGGCCCTTATGTTGACGCTGCTTGCTGTGGGGGGATGCTTGCTGTGGGGAGGATGCTTGCCTACCCCACAGAGGTACCCAACACTTCCCTACCCAACCCCTGTGACTTTGCCAACTGCTGGTGAAGGCGGCCTGGGGCTTGCATGCACACCCCTGATGGCTGCCGGTGGTGCCTGAAACGTTAATCTAAAAACATTTGGAATTTTGGTGACTAAGGTGGAGCACATTGAATAATGGTGTTTATGTGGGGGGGGGGGGGTGACACCAGGATTTGCCACACCGGGTGACACCAAGCCTAGGTACGCCTCTGCACTCATGTACCAAAGCATTTGCATCTCAGCCACTTTCATTCTATTGATTGTTATGGCTTGGAGTATACCTTTTACTTGGGGTATACCACCATGGTATTTGGCCAGGGAAATAATCGTTTTAGCTGTGGTTTTGGCCTGCTCACATTGTATTTTTGATTCCTGGTTCCCTATCTTCATTCCCCTGTGGAAAGCAGCCTTCTTTTGCTTGATGGCTGTTTCTACCTTATCATTCCACTACCATATCTGCCTGCCCTGGAGTGCCTAATTTTTCTTGCAACCCTGTCCCACATGGCATCAGCTGTCCCTTCCCAATCCCACTCTGCCTGCCTGTGACAATCTTGTCCCTGTGACATTGCTGACTCCCCTGAGGGCCACTTAAAAAATAACATTGAAATATACTGTATATAAATACATACCCCAGAGTTTGCTGTTACATTTGGAAACTTAAAAAACTTACTGTCGGTCCTTCATCATAATTACCCCAACATTTTGGAGCACACAACAATAAGGCATAGGACACAACTATAACTGAAGACTGCTTATAAATCCAAATTTAATGCTAAGCACAAAATATAATCCTTCACCACATAGTAATGTACAATTACATTTCATTAATTATAAAATCTACTGTGATTAGTAATTATAACTATTTGAATTGCACCAAAAACACGTGGGCTATAATGAATGATGCACAAATTTAATGAAGGTAATGATCTATGGGGACTCTGTGTTGCAGTGGACTACTTGTAGTGACGTCATAGGATTGTTACGATCTTATGTGTACGCCTTCATATATAGGAGGTGCTAGTTGGACACTCCAGTTACACCAGTTGGACACATCACTGAAGTGAAGCAACGCAAACCCACGTTAGCACCAACATGGGTGGTTGGTAGAGAAGGTTGGGTGCTGAAAATTTCCTCCCCCCACCTACATCCCCTACACCTACTTCCTCCTCTCCCGCTAGCAGCCTCCTAAGGGTTTTACCTGTTATGGCTGCATGGCCTGCTCCCCAACCCATTAGTGTAACAAAGACATAACTACTCAAAATCAATCACTTTAGTCATTCTACCCCCATCGTGCACATCCCATTACAACCCAGTATTCTGGATTTCCGACTCCAGGATTTTGAACTCTTGTGGTTTTTTAACTGTTGCCTTCATGAAGAGTAAGGTACTAGTCTACGTTTTGAGTACACTTGTAGGGAGTTTAGGAATGAAATCTTCAAAGAATAAGGGCATTTCAGGTTATCTGATGGGAGAGATTGACACTTCCAGCTTTTCTCTGGAATTTTCATTTCAGATCGCAGGGTTAGGTTAAGTGAGAGTCTTTACGTTTGGCGAGGTTAGGATGAAGAGTTGAGGGTTAATCTCCTTTCAGTTTACATTTGCTTCCATTGAAATAACCACAAGCCTCCATTTGTCCTTCAGACCCTGGGAATATAGGCACGCTGATGGATAGGATACCAGTTCCCAACTTTGCTTAGCAGATTTTTTTCACTGATGTAAATTCAGTGGAGCTCCTTGTGCAATGCGTTCCTTGATACAGAAACAGTGGTGTATGAAGGGGGACGCTCTGCCCTGAGTTACATTTCATAAATAAACACGCTCAACGTTCATCGTGACACCTTGGTGTGCATTCCAAGTTAGCTGGTTGGGGTAGCAAACAGCGACAATTTACTGAGCTGCTTACCCGAGACAAAATCCTGTCGCCACAGGACATTAACACATGCTCATTAAAGCAGTTTTGAAGGCTTATTTTTAATTTTAGATATAGGGGATGATATATCAAAATTTCGCATTTTTTAGAGATATGTGATGCGATAGTTAAAATACCCATATCTACTGAAAAAATTGTAACGTTGCATTTCCCTGAAAAAATTTCTGCCGAAATTTCCTAGCGGTGTTAGAAAAACATTGTACTCCTCCATCAACTACAACTTTTTCCTAAACATTCTTTCCTATATACAGTATTAGTTTTTAAATAAAGGCATTGGTTACTTGGCATTGGTACAGGGCGCCTCAGACATTACTCCCAATCAATGCAAAACTGCTACAAAGTGCACTTGAGCATTCATCTTCTCTCCATAGAAGGCAATACGTTTCAGACATAATCCCTATTGCTTGTGCAAGTCGATAATGCTAACTCAGAACAGAGTATTACCTCAGTCAATAGACGCACATCTGTTCCTTCATGCTTTTCTTCTTTATCAGCCACTTCTACAGCAACTCATAACCATTTTACCGCCCACGGCAGGGCCGGATACCCATTTTGCCCCTCTGAATTGACACCAGGGCGATATATTGGACGGTGGTTTTCCACAGCTGCCTGCGGACAAAGCTCCTACCCCTATGTTTATTTATTATTGTCTACTCCGGTGGGGCACTCTACCGACCCGAGGGGGCGAGGTTCTACACCTTTGACTGTTTTCTTCCCTAGTAGTTGCACAGAAAAGAGGCTTGTTTTTACGTGCAAATGCCATCGTACACCACAACCACACAGGAAAACGGTTTTATTTCTCATCAGAAGGAAGGCTCTGTCTCTCTCTCTCTTTCTCTCTCTCTCTCTCTCTCTCTCTCTC
The DNA here is from genome assembly GCA_013389805.1 of Trigoniulus corallinus. Lineage (NCBI taxonomy): Eukaryota > Metazoa > Arthropoda > Diplopoda > Spirobolida > Trigoniulidae > Trigoniulus > Trigoniulus corallinus. The sequence goes on from JAAFCE010007744.1 coordinate 23,039,631, forward strand.
TCTCTCTCTCTCTCTCTCTACCCCTCTCTCCCACTCGCTCTCTCTCTCCCCCAAAAGACGCCAACACACCTTGATACTGGATCGAGGTGGGTTGGTATCCGTTGCATAATAGTTATTTTACTCATCTTTACTTCTCATGCGAAATTTGTGCTGTGTTGGTGTTTTAGGACCAGTCAACTGCAGTGGTTATTAGAGCTCGTCAACTGCAGTGGTTATTAGAGTTCGTCAACTGCAGTGGTTATTAGAGCTCGTCAACTGCAGTGGTTATTAGAGCTCGTCAACTGCATAGTTTTACTGCAGTCTCCACAGACACTACGCCGTTACGACAATTTGGCTATTAGTAGTACCCGGTATTATTTGGGATTGCGTTTCAAGGAATGACTGTCTTTCTGGGCCATAATGGACATAGTAGTTGTGAGCCCAGAAGCAATAACTAACTAACTGAAATTGCGTTGTTTAACTTCAGTGATCAGCCGCTCTATTTCGTTTGAAGGAAGTCACACTCAAGGCTTCTTTCTCGCCCAAAAGAGGTCAACCCACCTTGATCCAGTATAAAACCTGGAACTTTTGGCGCATTAGGTCGAGCACACTATTGCCCCACCACGGAGGGTTCTTTTCTTCTTTGTCACAAAATATCATAAATCAGTCTACCAGGAACGAGGGTGCATTTGTGAGATTAATTATCAAACACACCACCATGTTTAGGTTGAAACTATTCAGGAAGAACAAAAAGAGGATCTATAGCAAAAGCAATGAAATAATGCATTTTATGTGTAAGTCACAAAATATGTTCTCAACATTGCTGAAATCTGTTTATGAGTATCTACAATCTTGAATTTCTTCTTGAGAGGCTATTAAAAGGACCCTACTTAAAAATGAAAACCAGGAAGAAGAAAGATATTGAACTTCAAAGCATGTGGTTGTTCACATAGCAAACATTCACAGGCAAGTATTTAGTCATTTAAAAATCGTTTCCATTTATAGTGGTTCCTGCTGTCCTCCTGGAAGTTGTGAGGAATTTTTATCACCAATTCCAATTTCTATGGCTGCAAAGAACAACAGAGTGATAGGCAAAATTTAAGTCACTCCAGGTATAAAAACTACTTGAAATGACCACCATGGTTTGAGATAAATTCCACTGTTAGCATCAGCTTGTTTGCAAACACTTGACACTTTTAAGACACATCCTAAATCATTAATGGCAGGGGTTTTAGGAGTTGAATGTTACAAAATTATATTCAAAATCGATATTATAGAGAGACTACTGTCTACTGTTTCACTATCCCTGTCAGTTATGAATGCCTATTATGCAACCTTAAAATAGTAACAATCTAACTGAATTTTTTCTTTATACTGTAGTGAAAAGTACTGGTGGAATTTAGTTTACAAAGTTGGCAAATCGACAAAAGTACTGAATAGCAAATATATCAACTAAATTTAGACTTATTTACTATTATATATTTGGAAACTATTTAATAATTTAGGAAACCAACTCAAAGAATTTTTGAAGCTTTGCCACAATTTTAAAATACGCTGAATTCAGAATGGCTGGTGGGGAATTTTTCTCTCGGCATTATTAACAATACCTAGCAAACATGCCAATGAAAAAAAATTGCAAATATTTGGCAATGCGCATCCAGCACACATTCCACTTTTGTTATAAACTAACAATGTAACTATTCAACGAATATTGTCATGTGCAGGTTAATCCAATCAATTCTGAGAAGACTACTCTGTTTTTGCTGTTATTGTTGTCACAAAATATTAGAAAACAGTGCATCATATGTCAACTATGTTATATCATATTTCACAAGAAAAACATGCAAACTAAACAAGTCTCTGATGGCATTATGTTGTCAAAGTTTCCAGCGTTTCAGTATCTTTAAAAGTATTTTTCAGCAGAGGAGGGGCTTTTTAAACACCCATGTGGTGTGTAATGATAATAGCAAGATTGACTAACAAGGAGTTACACTAAGCATACGAATTAAGTCCTGTGCAAGTGCAACCTTCCTTAAAACCTAGTTCAGTGGCAAGCGCTGCAAGCAAAAGCAGCACACACGCACACAACCAGAAAATGGTGATGTATAGCACTGTTGCCAAGACAAACTGCACGTGGGTTTACGGAAGTTTCGCCCCCGACATTTCGCCCCCGACGTTTCGCCCCCGACGTTTCGCCCCTGGGTACTTTTCGCCCCCACACATTTCGCCCCTCGGACGTTTCGCCCCTCGGATGTTTCGCCCCTGGGAAGGTAAATGGCCGTTAAACGATGTAAACGCAAACTTAAAACGTAAAATTTACGTCGTCAAAGTCTTTTAAGTGATGTTCGTCTGCTAAATTGTACTTAAAAAAACAGCGGCAGCGTCGATGCTTAAAACTACCAACGTAAAATTTAGCACATGCGCGTGTCGCTACCTTATGTCTGAAAACATCGATTTGTAGGGCACTAGTGGATTTTTAAATTCATATCATTTTTTTTATTAGATGGTAAAATGAATTTCCAGATATTTAGGCTATGCCTTTCAGAAAGTCTATTAAATTTCTACCGTTGATGTCCTCCACAATGCGTAGCATTCTTGCCGAAATTGCTGAATTTTCACCTAACCTATTCCTTAAAACACTCAGAAAAAGGTCCGAACGAACAATGCTGTTTTTCTAGGTAAAAACGGAATAACAACAAAAAAAAACCCCCCGACCAAAATAAGGTAAAAATCAAGGGCTGGCATTGACTCAAGGGTCAGTTGGCACTAGCCCTTGATTTTTACCTTACCTAAAACGGAATAACAAAAAATAACAAAAAGACGGCCATTTGCCCTCCCAGGGGCGAAACATCCGAGGGGCGAAATGTTCGGGGGCGAAATGTTCGGGGGCGAAATGTCCGAGGGGCGAAATGTGTGGGGGCGAAAGCTCTGGGGGCGAAAAGTACCCAGGGGCGAAATATCGGGGGTGAAACGTCGGGGGCGAACGTTCCGGATCCCCTGCACATGTACTCGTTCAATGGTAGGCGGTAGATAGGACGCATGCTGGTTGTTTTTGACAATGTCTGCTAGGTGGCATAATGAGCAAACAAATGATAGACGTTTTGAAATATGCAACGGGCGTCGTCTGCAGTACAATCAGCCAATAAGATGCGTGCATGAGTCCACCCATTTATCAACTCCCTCCCAACATAATTGTGCACCAACGTCTGTTCATGCGGGACCTGCCACTTGCACGTGCCACTGAACAAGGCTTAAGGTACATATACACGGGCAGTGTTTTTGGTCAGTGATGTCAGTGATGTGTAAACACTTGCCAGTAAGCACTTCCAACTGGTAGTCAGTTGACTTACATTGACAACAAAGTTCGCTGCCCACTTGTAAACGCTGCCATTTCTGACTGCCATTTTCCACTGCAAAGTGAAATTCACTGAACTTTTTGATGCCACTGGAAATACACTGACGGAATTGAAAACAAAGAAATACTAACTTTTTGAATTCAAAATGGTAAAATCTTAAGCATCAATGTGAGAAAAATTCAATTTGGATAAAGGAGCAAATTAATTTTCTCATAGGACAATGTGAAGCATGACCCTGCTTGTGGAATACATGGATTGAAATTTCAGGCATCTACTGGGTTGTTTTTACAGTATATTGTTTTATTTAGTGTAAATACTTATATTAAAACTAATGCAAAATAACACAGGATATATATTTTTGCAAAGGCTAACAAGTGACCATATTACAGTAAAACCTATCTATGGGTACACCCCTCATACTGGTACAGATTCTTGAGGCACTGATTTTCACCCAAAGGCTTTATGTTATTGCTAACCCTCTTAATGGTACACCTCTGTAATGGGTGCACCCCTCTAAAGGCACATCTAATACATGTCACCATTTTCAGAAAACCACCTTAGTTATGGATACATCCCTCTATTGATACATCTAATACATGTCACCCATTTCAGAAAACTACCTCTGTTATGGATACATCCCTCTATTGATACACCTAATACATGTCACCCTTTTCAGAAAACCACCTCTGTTATGGATACATCCCTCTATTGATACACCTAATACATGTCCCCCTTTTCAAAAAACCTTGTCTGTAATGGGTACATCCCACTTTGGTAAACACTGTGGGTAGCGTTCTTGGTAACTGCAGCAGTGGTTCTAGGTTTGATACTGGACTAAGGTGGGTTGCCTTCTTTTGGTGGTGTTCAATGACATAATAAAAGATCTCTACTTTGTAACGGATCGATAAGGCAAAATTTCCAAGTTTAGGAGTTTGCCCCTCTGGCATAGGTGGAATACCCCAAAGAACAGTAGACTGACAATAAATTTGCATAGCGATTCACAGCTTTGGTCTGCAACTGGCTGTGGAAAACCACTGTCCAAAATATCACTTTTGTATCTATTCACAGGGACAAGATGGGTACCAAACCCTGGCACAGGCGGCAAATAAGAAGATAGCTTGATTCTGGACAAACGACTCTTGATTCGTTTCTTTGTAAAAATTAAATCTGTGTACATTAAGAATTTTGTTAAATCTTGTACAATGCATTTTTTCAGTTTAGAAAAGCACAATATGAAAGAACTTATGTACTGTATCTGTATAAATTAAACAATAGCATTATTAGTGTCCCATACCCTCTCTTATGAGTACACCCCCTCTGATGGGCACACTTTGGCCAGGTCACACAGATGTACCAATTAGAGACCAATTTTCACTGTATATTCAGTTGTAAAGGTACATGTACACGGACAGTGTTTTTGGTCAGTAATTCAGTGTCAGTGTTCTCAGTGAGGTGTAAACACTTGTCAGTAAGCGCTGCCATCAGGTAGTCAGTTGGCTGACACGCACTGACAACAAAAATCGCTGCCCACGCGTAAACACTGCAATTTTTCACTGCCTCTTCTGACTGACAAAGAGAAATTCACTGATGCGTTTGAAGCCAGTGTTAATGCACTGGCGAAATAGAAAACAAAGAAATACTAAGTTTGGAGTGTTCAAAATGAAAAAATCTTTACCATTGATGTGAGAAAACATCAATTTGGACAAAATATATATCTTTGCATTTATTTTAATTACTTATTTTAAAATATACATAGAGCCATATATATATCTTTGCAAAGGCAAACTAGTGACCATGCTAGATAGTTAGGGCAAACGACATAAACATAAGACTGAGCATACTTAAAATTTTTTACGTTTACGTTTAACATAGCTATAGTTAGGGCATGTGAATTTTAAGTCATGTTGCCCGACTGGTGCACAACACTGTGGCACTTGCCAAATAATGAATTACTCCTACAAACAACGTTTGCTCTGCATGACACCTGTACGTCGTGGTGCAGCTGTATATGTGGGGCAGACTATGTTATCATAGCATATTCTAAACAGTTGAATCATTGAAACATTTCTTTTGAATCATTGAAACATGCTTAAATTCCTAAATATATGAAAATTCATTTCACCGTCTAATAAAATAAATTATATTAATTAAAAAAACCACTAGTGCCCTGTAAATCAACGTGTTTTAGGATATATTTTTACCGACTCCGTTTGATTTTTAAAATTTGGACATAAGGTAGCGACACGCGCATGTGCCAAATTTTAGGTTGGTTGATTTTAGGCATCGACACTGCCGCTATTTTTTATGTACAGTTTAGCAGATGAACATCATGTAAACGACTTTGACGATGTGAATTTTATGTTTTAAGTTTTCCGTCTATGTCGCTTGCCCTAACTATCTATTATATTCACAGCTGTGAAAGTTAAATAATTGTAGCGGCAGTTGGACTCATGGCACTGACACGGCTTCGTTTTCTTTGGCAATGTAAACAGCTGTCAGTGATCACTGGCTCACTGACGTCAAATGTACACTGCCGACGCTTTCACCAGTGACAACACTGACATTTAGAGCTCGTCGTGGAAACAGACTGCCAGTGCACTGATAGTTTTTATGTCAGTACACTGACCAATGATGCTGCCTGTGTACATGTACCTTAAAAGACATTATAATTTACATCCCATAGATAAATTATCAGGCGCGGATCAAAGGGGGGGTTTGGGGGTTGCAACCCCCCCCCTAAATTTTGGGTAAATTCCAATCGCTGCCTATGGCTCAACCCCCCTGACGAAAATCCTGGATCCACCACTGAATTATTGTAGTGGCAGTTGGAATAGCATTAGCAGTAGCATAATAAACACATGGCACTGACTTGGCTACATTTTCTTTGTCAATGTAAACAGATGTCAGTGATCACTGGCTCACTGGCATCAAAAGTACACTGACGACGCTTGTGCCAGTGACAACACTGACATTTAGAGCTCATCATATAAACAGACGAATGCAGTGCACTGACCAATAACACTGCCCATGTGCATGTACCTTTATAATGACATGCTCAACATTCCTTGCCAGGTGCAGCATCCCCAATAAGGACATTGGTGACATTCCTGTGGGGGCAATCATGTAGGATGGAATTCATCTGCTTTGTGTAACATACTTTATTAACTAATGGATTACTTGATATTAAGGAGCGCTACAAAAAACAAATGTGAATAATGAACTTGATATTACACTTTTGTATTTATAATCATGAAGGTACATTGAAATTAAACGTCCAAAGTGACTATCGCCCCCTATGGATGGTTTTAAGCAATTGAGGGTAAAACACAGACTTCATGTGCTACCTTGGTGCATGGTTTTGCTAGCGCAATATACAAATTCCCTTTCATGATTTTGAAGACCTTTTTTGAATTCAATTTGTGATTTAACATGTTTTCCATGAGTAATATCATAGAGGTGCATGCTTCCTAACATGGCAGCCATGCTGCCCATGCAACTTATAGAGCTTCTCTAAGCATGTGTAAGGGTGTGACTTGCTCAGCACATTCTAAATCACAAGTGGGGAAAAGCTGCATTATGAAGGCTTCTAACTGTTGCCAAAGTTGAGGTTGAGTCGGAGGCACAACTAAACTCCATACTAGTTTCGATTCCAAATATTTTAATATTCGATATCCGAATATACAGTATTTGGACTGTTTGGGACTATTTGCTATTCGAATATTTGAAGAATTATTCGAATAATATAGGAAAAGCTTGAATGAAAATTTTTAACGAAATATCTCGCAAATGTCGACATCATTCTGCATGATTACAGACTCAGATGAGACCCAAAGAATCAATGAGGAATGGTTGAAACAGAGACAGACAAGTGGAGCGGTGTGTGATAGGAGGGCCCAATAAAGTTGAAAGGCAAGTTTTACAGGGCATGTAAAAAGAGACATGTAAATACAATGCAAGTACATTACCATCCATTACAGGAATGCAGGCAGTTGGGAGCACCCGGGGCGGGGTGAGACTAAAGCAGACGTGGGAATAGGTTGTTTGTAAAGATATGGTATTGCGGGGTGGGTGGCGATCTGGTGGGAGATAGACGGGAGTGGAGGGCTAGAAGCCATAGACCCGACCCTGCTACAGGTGGGATAATGTGATACTCTTTGAGCTAAACCTCACATATTATGCAAATATAAGATTATATGTTCATGGTGGTCATAACAGTCATTGCAACGGTCCCGTATAACACAGTTGGGTTTGTTTGTGTTTTAGGGCCCATCGACTTCAAAGGCCATTAGGACCCTATAACACAGTTATGGTAGGCATTCATTGTTCTGTTACCTTGCAATAACTGTTGTTATGACCGTTGCAATTTTTTTTAAAATTTGGGCACCCAAGAGATTGGTATGTACGCCAGATTGTCGTACGCCAAATTTGTATGTACGCCAAATTGTCGTACGCCAAATTGACTACGCCAAATTGTCATGCGCCAAATTGACGTAGACCCGTTCGATAGTGAACCGAGGTGGGTCGGCTTCTTTCAGGCGAGAGAGAGGCCACGAGTGTGCCTTCTTTCGGATGACAAGTAAACCCGAGGTCCCGTGTGGGCGTACGATGACACTTGTACGTAAAACAGCCCTCTCTACTATGCAACGGGTAGATGAGGAAAAATTTCCAGGTGTAGGAGCTCGCCTCCTGGCGTCGGTAGCTTTCCTCAACAAACACTACACCGACAATAAATAAGCGTATAGGTGCAGCTTTGGCCAGCAACCAGCAGCAGAAAAACTATGAGCAATATATCGTCCTATGTCCATTCAGGGGGACAAGATGGGTACCCGACCCTGCCATAGGCGAGAAAAGGGTTAGGAATTGCCGTTTATATTTAATTACCTTTAATAAGGCACCCCCATAGACAACCCAGCCAATATTCCTGTGGGTTCCAGACGCCTGGCTGGGGTGCCCCCAGTCAGAGCATGTTCAGTGGATCCACAGACCCGACCCTGACACAGATTGGATAAGGGTATGATGATGATGAAGAATTCAGTACCTTTAATAAACAGTGCGCCGTTTATTAGGGGGCGCTGTTAAATACAATAAATACGGTACTTGATGAAGTCGAATATTTGGAAACTCTACACACTCCTATCCATAGTGGAACGCCTACTTTATGACTAATTTAAACGTCCCTATTACCTCAACATAAAAGAACCTTACCACATGAAACAAAATGTATGTGCAGATTAACAAACGTCGGAACTCACCTCCTGGTGTCTACGGAGAAATGTTTCATGCAATGTTGAAATGTTTCATGCAATGTTTCAGAAATGTATCATGGAATGTTTCAAAAATGTTTCATGCAATGTTGATGCTAAATGAGCACTTAGGGTGGCATCTTAAACAGAACTACTAACCCTTTTATCACCTATGTCAGGATCAGGTACCAATCGTGTCCTTGTGAATGGAAACAGGGGATTGGTATTTTTCCCTGCTGGCTACCGATGAAAGCTGCAAACCCTATGCTTATTTGTCGTCAGTCTACTGCTCATTGAAACACTCCACCGAGGTAATGTTGTCTTTGAGGGGTTCTAACGATTGCGTAGTGTTTAGCAGATGATTCTTCCTACTTCTGATCAAGGATAGTATGACAAATTCCTATTACCGGGCCTGTCGACAAAGCAGCACTAGCGATAATCACATATTCAATGGCGTCACTAGGGGGGCGGAGCGGGCCGCACCGGGTGACACCACTCGCACCATGAGAAATGGGATGATATCAAAGCAGAAGAAGCGGCTTTTTTTTCGGGAGAGGGGGGGGTGACACCATGGTGTATCCGCACCGGGTGACACCAACCTTAGCGACGCCACTGCACATATTCACATATATCTCAGGATAATAATACAGATATCCCAGGATAATCACAGATTTTTGTTTCGTTGGTGTTTTAGGGCCCTTCAACCACAACGTCATTAGAGCCCTGTCCACTGCAGAGACTGCACAGACACTACACTAATGCTATGATTGTGGGTATTAGCAGCACCCAATTGTCCCAAGCAGTCAACCATGTTAGTACTAGCTGGGGTTGCATTACTTAACTTCAGTGATCAGACGAGGACTGGTGTGCCCACTGCAAAAAGCCACTAGAATCACCGGACCCTCCTTGGTCCAGTATCGAACCTAGATCTAGAAACACTGAGCCACTATGTCACTGAGGCAGGTCTTAAGTCAACACATTGCAAGTGATCGACCAAAATTGGCTTCGTGATCGCCCAGTCGATCGCAATCGACTTGTTGGCCACCCCTGCCATATGCCACATCTGAGTCTATTTCACTGATTTCCCTGGAACACTGATTCAAAATATCTAAACTCTTGCACCTCTGCTATCACCTCACTTCCACCTCACACTCACCCTCTGGTCCCTCTGCGACCCTTAGAATTAGGTACCAATGCCTTATTCTTCCTTGGAGCAGTTTTCCTTCTTAAGCTAATTGGGTATTGACTGTATTCTTTCTTGTCATCAAAATGTTGAGCTACATTGACATTTTCTATATACAGTGAAACTCGTTTAACACGAAACTGACGGGACCAAAATATTTTTTCGTGTTAAAAGAATTTCGTAGTAAGCGATTCATGCAGAAAACCCATCATTGTTTTGTATGTCGTCATATTTTATTAATTGGATTTATTGCTAAAAGTTACACTTGTAATTTTTAGGAACATAACCAACAAAGCATTCATTTACCTGCCAAAGTTTCTATTTTGGTTGTATAATGCAATGTTGGAACAAGTGGGGTAGGCCATCATCCCCCACAGACAACCCGGCCAATATTCCTGTGGGTTCCAGATGCCTGGCTGGGGTGCCCCCAGTCCAGGGCATGTTCAGTGGGCCCACAGATCCGACCATGCTGCAGGTGGGATGATGTTTACTAAAAGTTACACTTGTGGGCATCATATTAGATTTAATATTTTTAATTTAAATAATGATGTAGGCTACAAATGCATAATTTAAAAAAAAAAGCCTAAAAGAATTATTTTTTTTTTGCGATAAAATGTGCTTTGTTTTCAGTGTCTTTTTGAGCATAAATTCTCAATAAAAAGGCCCCCCCCCCTCCTCATAGTTTGAAAGGTTTGTCAATGGCATGCCTACACCATCCCGAACCCAGGCTGTAATCTAGCAACAGTGGCAACCATTGTTTATTTGTTAGCTGAGAAGGAAAATAATTTTGTGTTAAGCGATTTTTGTTTCGTGTTAAAAGAAAACAAATGTATGGAATTACAGAGTATTTTGTCCGGACCGCAGTGTTGTTTTGTGTTAACCGTTATTTCATGTTAAGCGTTTTCGTATTAAACGGATTTCACTGTATACAGTTACAATCTTTACTGAGACAGCATGTTAAATTACGTGTCACATCCAATAGTGTTGAATTATAATTATTAACGAATATATGCTTGAGATTTCTAATAAAAGTGTATAAGGCAACTCTCAAGTACAGCTGCAAGCTTCAGGCTTCAGCCTTGAATCTAGGAGAAAGAAAAGTAATGTGCATAGGAATCTGTTGGTACTCAAGTTGCTTAAGGGCAGTATTAGGCATTAAAACATCATGCAGCCACCACTGATGAGACTTTTCGTGGCAAAGCAGAGAATTGGTGAGGCACCATGCATCTCAACTTTACCTTCCTTATTATGATTCATTTCAGAGCCTACTGATGGGTGTGCAAGCGGTGCAGCCACACAAGACCTCACAACCCTGCATGATTCGTTTAAAAAATAAATATGATATTTGGCTTACAATCATTTCAAAGAGGGATGTAAATAAGTACCTAGACAAATTAGGCTATCCAAGCAGGTGTAATAGGTATATTTTTGGTGATATAGGGACGTTGAAATTAGTTGTAAGGAGCACTATAAAACATGAATACAAGTCATGAACTCATTAAGGCTCCCTCACACCAACGCGAAACAATCGCAGTCGCAGCAGATGTTTTGTGGCGAATTATTATTTGCATCAAAACGCTACCCATGAAGAGCAATGGTCATGTGTACACTGCAGCAAATGAATCATGCCCACAGTTGTGAAAGTACAGTGGATTATTTAAATGATTTACAATTACTGCATGGCATGGCTTTAGTCGTCATCGTTGTTTGAATTTTGATAGAACAAGATGGCGTTCACAGAAAAACTAATAGCATTAATAAGAATGTATCCAATTAAACTGACACGTTGGTGTGCATATCAAGGCGAATCCACCACATTGCAGTGCATGACCCTGTTTTGCATGTGCTCCATTGGTGAAAATTCTGCTGTGACTGCGATTGTTTCACATTGGTCTGAAGGAGCCTTTGTAGTTTCATATTCAATGTACTGTATTATCTCAAGTATAATATGCACCCATGTATAATATGCACCCCAAATTTCAAGATTTAAGTTAATGTAAAAATCTTAATTCCTATGTATAATATGCAGGTTACGTTTGCCAGTCGTTTTGAAGTCGTAACACAACTTCTAATGAACTTCTGGTATTGAAATCTACATAATCACATGATTGGAAACATAAATAGGCCTACATGCACTATTTTGAAAGCATCAGGTGACTAATTTTCTTTATGCGTGCTTAGTGTTCCTCTGAAAATGTCTGAAATTTTTATTCCTATGTATAATGTGCAACGAGACATTGCACCCAATTTTTTGGAAAAAAAATTCGTCCTTTCACCTATGCTTCGTCCTTTCCCCTACCTCCTCATCTCCCATGGGTATCCTTCTAAGGGGGCAACCTGTTATGGCTGCCTGGGTTACTCCCAACTCACGAACTAATCCAGTAATATTATACACAAGATAATACGGTATTCCATAGTCATGAAGGGGCGTTGACATTCGAAGTCCAAATGCCTATCACCACCTATGGATGGTTTTAAGCAATTCAGGGGAAAACACATGTTGATTTCATATGCTACTATGGTGTATGATTTTGCTAGCATGGTGTACAAGTTCCCTTTAATGGTTTTGGAGACCTTTTTTGAATCCAATTGTGTGATTTTAATAATTTTCTCAATTGTTTATAATGAGTATACTTCTAAACTTAAGTTATATTAAACTGGTTCACTGGGAAACATATTAATTGGGAAACATGGTTAACTCATGCAGCTTATAAACAAAGCAATTCTCAACCACTGTGCTGTAGGACTTTCGTTTTCTGTGAGATTCAGGAAATGTGCTGCTACTGTGAATACCCAGGGCCAGTGCAGGGCAGCTGCCTTCTCAAACTCAAAAGTAACATGAAACTTTTAATGCCTTTTTGCTTCAGGAAAGAACCCCATCTTTGTGGCACAGTGAGTAGTGTGCTCAGTAACTACATCAGTTGTTCTTGGTTCAATACTAATCGGAGGTGAGGTGGCTGCTTTCAGGTGAGAGATCCCCATGAGAAGTAAAACTGAGGTCCAGTGTGGTGCATGATGACATTGGCACATAAAAGACCCTATGCAATGGGTAGATGAGGCAAAATTTCCAGGTGTAGGAGCTCACTCCCTGGCGTCGCAGAGTGGGGCTGGAGACAACAAAACCTGGAAAAGAATTCAAAAAATGAAAGTGTCCAAGAGATAAAATCTGGGGTTGTACTGGACCCTGGATACCCTCCTGTACCATGCCCTTGCTGATTGACAGGCATCTGCACTGGTTTTGTGCAGCATAACAAGTCAAATTTTAACCTTTATTTTTGCTGTTAAGATTTGTAGTTATTTTTAGTGCTAAAAGTTTTGTAACTTCCATATCTAGCTTCAAAAATCAGAAAACTTTTCTGCGTAGCTTTCATCTTCAGGTATGTAGCTATATTGAACACTTGGCAAATTAATATTTCAGTGCATGCAATTTATATAATCCAGCTTCAAAGAAGGGTGAGATGAAATGTTGGATTTTCACACCTGTATTTGGAAATACTTCCAGTTAATAATGTTCCCAGTGAGATCCTTCATGGGTTCTTTTTTTCGTTGTAATATTCATTCCAAATTATATTTCAGTTCATTTTTTCTGCTCCGCTTTGCTCCTTTTCGAAATGCAGAAGGTTATCTATGAACAATTTACCCCTTATGTTGCATCACCAGGCCATGTATTTTTGGATTTTCTCTGATGAACTTCACTAGCTTCCTGCTTGTTGGCGTCCAGCCATGTGCTGGAGAGATTTTTTATTCCACTTTGTAGGATTCTGTTTACATAAATCACAATCAAATTAGGTAGTTTTCGGAGGTTAGTACTATTTGGGGTTTTGCTGCTTAATTGCTGTGATCAAGCAAGAAATGAAACCACGCCTGAAATGAAATATCCCAAGTGTGTCTTCCTTCAGATGAGAAGTAAAACCATGGTCCCATGTGGTGTACGATGACATTGGAGAATAAAAGAGCAGCACTCGCTAATATGCAACAGGTAAATAAGGTCAAATTTCTGGAGTAGGAGCTCACCCCCTGGGAGTCGGTGCCCAATGAACAATAGACTGATGATAATTTAGCAGTGGGGTTTGCAGTTGGTATGCAAAACGACACTGTGCAAAATATCACCCTTATGTACATTCAGAAGGACAATATTGGTACTCTGGCACCTGCCATAGGCGGGAATAGGGTTACAAATTGCTTTCTTAAGTCTACCAAATGCCCTTAAAAGAAATGTGCACCTAGAACATTCATCAAATAATATTTGAATTACTGCCAGGTTTCAGGCTCTCCTGCCCCATTGTGCATCGGTATAATGCCCCAACAAACAGCATACTGATAATAGTGCATAGCATAGGGGTTGCAGCAGGGTCTACAACAATTGGGTGAACGACAATTGGGTGAATACTACAATTGGGTGAATGCGACAATTGGGTGAAAAACATGTTTTTTCAATTTGCTTTTTTGCTAATATAATGATACTACACTGCAAAGCATAGCTGTCATGCGGAGCTGCGCTACTACAAGTAGCTTAAAGACCGCCGCCACACACGGTCAGTTCGGTGTGTTCACATCGATGTGTCACACCAAACTGACCATGTGTGTGTAAAAAATGCGCGTGCTAATGCCACAGTTTCCTGCTTGAAGTTGGCATGACAATAACAAAAAGTGGTGCGAAGCAGAGAATGCCATAATGGGGAACCCTGTATAACACCATCAGCTTAAAACAATACAGGAAAAGTTTCTTATTATTCAAAATCTGACCCCCAGTTAACTAATTTCGGAGAAAAGCCGACCAATTTCCAACCTTTGTTTGATTCAACCATTATTTTCCACAAAATCATGGCAAATTTCAGAAAACAAGTGACCCCAGAAAAGAATACCTATTCATTTACAACCTCCTTCCCTCTCGCATATCTCTACCAGGTCCCTGTCCACCCCCACACAGTTGGCAGTCTGACAGACTACCTTCATCATCCACTCTTGTAAAGAGGCCCCTTGTAAAGCTACTTGTAGTAGCGCAGCTCCGCATGACAGCTGTGCTTTGCAGTGTAGTATCATTACGTGGGGCAAAAAAAGAAAATTCAAAAAACATGTTTTTCACCCAATTGTCGCATTCACCCAATTGTCGTATACACCCAATTGTCGTTCACCCAATTGTCGTATTCACCCAATTGTCGTTCACCCAATTGTCATTCACCCAACTGTCGTTCACCCAATTGTCTTTCACCCAATTGTCGGAATCCCGTTGGAGCATTGGTCGGCAACAGACTGTGGAGAAACAGATGGGTTCCTGATTCTGCCATAGGAGAGAAAGGGGTTAGGAGTTGTTTGCCAGCACATGGAAAGAATTTCCTTTCTTTCCATGTGCTGGCAAACAAGAAAATCGAAGCAAAATAATGATTTCTTTACTCAATCCAAATAAGTGGAAATATCACGAGGGGGGGCCTCGATACATAATTGCACGTGGGCGCCTAACTTATAGGACCAGCCCTGCGAATACCCATACATAAGTTACGTCACACAAGTAGTTCAATCGGTTTTGCCTTCTCAACTTCTTCATTACAGTTCTCACTACTGGCCAACAAAGCTATGTAGTAGTTTAGTCTATTAGTCACTTACTTGATGTGTGCATAGGGTTAGGTTACAAGTACCTTTTAACCTTCTTCCCACCTATGGCAGGGTCGGGTACCCATCTTGTCCCTCTGAATGGACACAAGGGCGATATATTGGACAATGTTTTCACATAGCCAGTTGCCGAGCAAAGCAGCAACCCCTTGCTATTTATCATCTTTCTACTGTTTTTTGGGACATTCCACTGAAGCCACAGGGCGAGCACCTACACCTAGGAATATTCCTTCCTCTACCTTCCTCTCCCTATTCCTTTCACATGCAGATGCTATCGTACAACACACCGGACCTCAGTTTTACTTCTCATCCAAAAGAAAGCACACTTAGGCCCTCTGTCTCGCCTGAAAGTAGCCAACCAACCTTGGTCCAGTATCGAACTGAAAATTACTGATGCAGTTATCAAGCGTGCTATCCACTGCACCACCGAGGCAAGTTTATTTCTACATAGGGTTAGGTTACAATTTATATATTTTCTTTGGCGTTTGTGTGCCCCGAAATGTTAGTGTGCCACCAAGTTTTTAAATTATTAAAAGTGTAACATGATGAAAAATCGGTTGAGAAGAGGGTCCACACCCTCACTCATCACATGAGTGAGGGTGTGGCATGTTCTGTGCATTCTGAATCATAACTGGGGAAAAGCTATGATTATGGAAGGTTCTAACCATTCCCAAAGTTGAGTGGGAGTCACAAGTTTGTTCGACACATTCATTCTCCACACTAGACGACTCACACTCGATGCACACATTTCATTTTGCTGCTTTACAAAATCTCTCCCTCCCACTTCATTCCATCACTGAATTCTTTGTCTATTCCAACTCTGCTCGTCACACCCACCGCTTCTTGTTTGAGCCATAGTACTAGCCCCCTGCAGTAACAGTAATACTGTCTGGCTGTCATGTTTTGCCCTTGAAATGCCCTTCCCTACTGGACATGCTCAACTATCTTCTTACATTCTCACAGACTGTACCCAATTTAAACATGAACTCTTCTCTTATTTTGTCCTCTGATCTAGTATTTGTATCTCGATTCCTGTCTAATATTGTTTACTATACCAGGTGTGTGGGAAAGGCTTGTAAGAGTATGCACTTAGAATATTATTAAGTGGATCTCCTCAACTAACAAAGTTACAGACTTCAAAATTTTATTACACATTCTTTATTCCTTTATGAAACATTAGACTAAGTTTCAATAATTTGTGAAAAGGCATACATAAATGAAAAATAAAATGCAAAAAAAAATGGTATTTGTGTACTCTTGGCTTACCAGGAGGGCAAGAGTATGCAAGTAGAGTGGTTAAGGGAATACACTAACAGTAGTCACAAACAAATGGCCCACTGCCTTCATAAGCAGAGCAGTTCCCATGCCACCACTCCTTGCAGATACCACACTGAATCCAGTTTTCAGAATATGAACATCCACATCTGGGGCATCATCATCGCACCCTTCTCCCACCAATGGCGGGATTGGGTCTGTGGGTTCTAGCCCTCTACTCCCATCTGTCTCCCACCACGTCCCCGTCCACCCCGCACACTGCCATGTCTCTCTGGAAAACGTGTTCCCACGTCTGCTTTGGTCTCCCCCTACCCCGGATGCTGCTGACCACCTGCATTCCTAGGATGCACCAAACGAGGTCCTCTTCCCCTCTTCTCATAACGTCCAGGGCATATAATTGAATCATAAGTTTTGGAAAGGCTTGTTGGTGTGGAACTTGTGGATGGGTCTTGGTCATGCTTTCCAAATTTCAGTTGTCTATGCATATTTGACTTCTTTTTTGCAGACTTCATTCTTTTCTCACTTGCTTTTTCCGCCTTTCCCTTCCCTAATTTCATTTTTCTTTTTGTTCTAAGCAAGTTTTGAAAGGAGAAGTCGTTAAGATTTCTGATCTCTGCTTGCATACTTCTGATGTGATGATTGCATACTCTTGGCCTCCTCAGTGGTGTTTTGCAGCATGGGCTATAGATGCCAAAACGTCATAGACAGAGAAGGGCTAACCACTACATTTCGTTGCACATGAAATGTACTTTATTATGGAACAGGTATAAACAATAGTTTGGCATATTATATTCTCAAAACACCCAGAGTTATATAATGTAAAAATAACATAGAAAAGTAAGAAAAGCATATTTTATCTAGTAGTTTGAAAACGGACAGGAGCAGATTGATGAAACTATGGTGTCTTCTACTGTTATAGACATACTATAGTGTCAGAAAAGATATTTTTTTCAATGTTGCCAACATCATGAAATTTCCCTGAGTACTCTTACCCGCCTGCATGCTCTTACAAGCCTTTCCCATACATTATCAAATAAATAAATATTCATAGTGGGAACATGAACTTCACGACTAATTTCAATGTCCATTGTGATGAGAGCAACTCACAACACACGGAATTTTGAGATTTCATCTCTTTCTAAGAGCATTAGTAAGGTTCGGTTAATTCGTAATATGATTTTTTTCTAATTTACAATATACAGTCCCTGTTGTTGTTGTTTAAGGTCCCGTCAACTACAAGGTCATTAGAGACCCGTCCACTGCATAGTTCTAATGCATACGCTGCACAGACACCATACTAATGCGACGATTATTGGGTATTAGCAGTACCCAGCTTTCCCGAGCGACCACTCATGTCAGTACTAACTGGGCTTGCGTTGCTTAACTTCAGTGATGTTTGATATCCCTGGCCATATTAATGTGGCCACTTTACATTTTCTGCATTTGTGATATTTTTGTGATACTTTTGGATACTTAGTGATTCAATATGACTCTGAATCATTATTTTATGTAAAAAACTAGTTATATACAAATAGGATTTTAATTAAAACAGTATATTAGAAATGCGAAATTTTATTTATTTACTCCCATTACATCGATTACCACCTGGACAGCCTTCCCCCAACCAGTACCGATAGGTCAGTGTAACAACAGGAGTTTGGACGCCTTTCTGTGACCTATTGGGGGCACGTTTTCATCTTTCCAGACAGGTCAAAGGATGACAAGGCTTAGGTTAGTCGGCCCTTACAACTGACCAACACATAGGGGGGGGGCCGCCTCCCAGGCATCGCCAGTGTCTCGACTGCAGGGCTCACTGCTCTGCATAGGGCACTGGATAAAACTCATCCTCAGTTTGAAAAACAGTCACTGCATTGTTGCAATTGACTACCTCTCAACCTCCAGCTGTTGAACACCCTTTATGACAATCATGCCATCATCCAGGGTGTGCAAAAATTGCTTTGCATGATTCATGCAAGAATTACAATATCCCTTCATCTGATATCTTTTCACTGGGATCACATCACGCCAATTTGGCGTAGTCAATTTGGCGTACGGAAAATTTGGCGTATGACAATTTGTCGTACATACCGATCTCTTGGGTGCACACATTTGTTCAAAATTGCAACTGTCATAACCAGTGGTAGATCCAGGATTTTCGTCGGGGGGGGGTGTTGAGCTAATACAGGAGGGTTGAGCTAAACCTTACATATTATGCAAATATAAGTTTATATGTGCATGGGAGGGGTTGCAACCCCAAAAACCCCATCCTAGATCCGTGCGTGGTCATAACAGTCATTGCAACGGTCCCATATCACACAGTTGGGTTTGTTTGTGTTTTAGGGCCCATCGACTTCAAAGGTCATTAGGGCCTATAACAGTTATGGTAGGCATTCATTGTTCTATTACCTTGCAATGACTGTTATGACCGTTGCAATTTTGAACAAATTTGGGCACCCAAGAGATCGGTATGTACGCCAAATTATATATGCGCCAAACTGTCATACGCCAAATTTGTATGTACGCCAAATTGTCATACGCCAAATTGACTACGCCAAATTGTCATGCGCCAAATTGACGTAGACCCCTTTTGACTGTACTGGAATAGGAAACGTATTTATGACTTTTACATAGTGTGGGTCATTTTATATTTGCAAGGAATTTGTAAATTGTATGAAATGTAGCTCAACACCATTCATTGCATTAGAAGCAAATCTCAGTTCTACAATCAAAACATTACTTTAAAACCTACTCCCACGCAAAGGCAGAAAGCTGTAGTGGGGCCATAAGCAGCCAATCACCTGGCGGTGGTGGTGGTTAATTTTTCAAAACCATATAAACTTCATTGTTGATATTTCTTGTTTTAGTACACAATGCACATTCATTGGATTCATTCCATTTTTGTCATTCTTTATATTTCCACCAGCTCTCAATCTTCTTTGTATAATCTACTCCCGCGTTCATTTCAACTCCCTCTACCCCTTTGTCTGTTCCTGATAACTTGAGTTATTCCTACCCTCAAGTTCTAATAGCATGCCATACTATCACAATTTAGCCAATCTCTCATCTTGTACGTATTTTTATCTTACAGCCTGTAATACATAACGAGACGTATCGATTTTGCATTGCCTATAAACAGCAGATTCACAATAGGTAAGGCAACAATCACTTTACTTTTGCAACGTCACAAGCAACAGTAATCAAATAGTAGAATGACACTCAATCAAAATGTAATTAGGAGCTATGGCTAGGAAACAACTTGATTAATGAATTTCAATTACAGTGGTGCCTCTACTATCGAACTTCTGTAAAAACGAATTTTTCAAAATACGATTATTTTTCATATCCCATTATGAACTGAAATGCTGTATGAACTGTATGAACTGAAATGCTATGCACTTGCATACTAAAAGCTCCGTCGAACCGAACGACGTTATAACGTTGCATACCAACGTTCAACACTGTTATAGCTTCATCATGTTGTATTGCTTGGTATTACTGTATCATCATCATACCCTTATCCCGCCTGTGGCAGGGTCGGGTCTGCGGGTCCCGGCCCTCCACTCCCGTCTTCTCTCCCACTAGATCCCCGTCCACCCCACACACCTCCATATCCTTACGGACCACCTGTTCCCACGTCAGCTTTGGTCTCCCCCTGCCCCGGGTGCTACCGACCACCTACATTCCTGGTATGGCCCTAACGAGGTCCTCGTCCCCTCTTCGCATCGTGTTCACACCACCTTAGCCTATTCTCCCTCATTTTTTCGGCGATGTCCACCACCCCAGGCTACCTCTAACATACTCATTCCTAATTCTATCAGCTCCTGACACACCACTCATGTACCGCGGCATTCGGATCTCAGCTACTTGCAGTCTAGTTACATGGCTCTTTCTCACTGCCCAGCACTCAGACCCATATAGCATAGCTGGCCTAACCACTGCCCTGTAGAACTTCCCCTTCAACTTGATTGGGACCCTCCAATCACAGGACTCCGCTTGCCTGTCTCCACTTCAGCCACCTCCCATTGATTCTACTGGTCACATCCGCGTCTATCTCCCCATTGTTTCGGAAAGTAGATCCTAAGTACCTTACCTGTTGCACCTTTTTCACCAGTTCGCCGTTGTCCTTCCCAATTGAAAGCTAAATACTTTGCCTTCGTCATGTTTACTTTTAGCCCTCCCGTTTCTATCGCTCCTCTAATATCGTTTAGTCCCCTCTCTATCTGTCCTCTGCTGTCACTAACTTTTTCGATATCATGAGCAAATATCAAGCACTGAGGGGTCCATTCTCCTACTCCCATTCGTCCATAACCAGGATGAAAAGGTATGGACTAATTGCTGAACCTTGGTGCAACCCGACTTTCATTGGGGAGCCCCAGTATTCCCCCAAGGTGTCCTTACCTTGGCTATGGAGCCTTCATACATATCCTGGACAATCCAAATAAGCCCATCTTCTACCCCCCTATTTTGAAATACCTCCCAAACTACCTGTGGCAGTACACTGTCATAGGCCTTCTCCAGGTCAATAAAGATGGCATGGAGATCTTTCTTTGCTGCTCTATACTTCTCTATCATCTGCCTCAGAATAAAGATTGGCTCCATTGTGGACCTACACTACCCTATCAAAAGTCATGGGACAACCCTGATTTCCATGAAAACTTGACATTCTTTTGCAATATCATATGCAGCATTCCTCCCAGTACTATATAACAGAGAATGCTGAAGGAATCCATGAATGCTGAAGGAATGTCTTAAGGAAGGAAGGCCACTTCCATGAATGCTGAAGGAATGTCTCAAAAGAAAAGAGCTTTCAGACTTCCAAAGAGGTGCAATGCACGAGTGCCATCTCACAGGCAAAACTGTTAGGGAGACGTCAACTCTCCTAAACATCCCAAAATCGACCGTTCACAATGTCATCCGGGCCTGGAAAGAGAAAGGCACCACAAGTGTTCCACCTAGGACTGGAAGACCCAAGATCATGTCAGCTAGAGACCAAAGAGCTCTTCATAAAATGGTCACTGCAAACCGTCACACATGACATCACTTGATGAACTGACAAGTTCATTCATAGAGTCGACGGGAACAACTGTGAGCCCCCTGACTGTTCACAGAAAGCTGCATACAATGGGGTTTTATGGCAGAGCGGCAGCCCACAAGCCTCACATCAGCACCAGCAACACAGTGAGGAGATTGCAATGGTGCAAAGAGCGAAGACATTGGACTCTGGATCAATGGTGAATGGTTGAATGGAGTGATGAGTCCCGCTACAAAATCTGACAAATGGATGGAAGGGTTTGGGTATGGCGAACGTTACCTGCCAAGCTGTGTTGTGCCCATGGTGAAGTTTGGCATAGGGTCAGTGATGGTGTGGGGGTGCTTCTCATGGTATGAGTTGGGTTCAATCGTTTCTGTGGATGGACATCAAAATGCAGCACTCCCATCTCTCTGGCAGCACTTTGGCAATCACCCGTTTCTGTATCAGCATGATAATGCACCTTGCCATAAAGCACGGGCTGATAGTGTGTGTTATATGTAATATCCAAGCGTGTTATAGCCAATCAGTTTATTACTTGTGCATTAGCACTGGCTGGGACTTTCACTTGTGTGTGTTATAAGCCAAAAAGTGTTATAACCAGGGTGTGTTATAGTGAGGTTTGACTGTATGTACATTTGTAAGTGTTTCTATTAAAGTGGTGGTGTCCCAAGACTTTTGATAAGGAAGTGTACCTGGCATAAACCCAAACTGATTTCCCCAGACGCTGGTTTTATCCCTGAGGTGACATTCCATTACTCTCTCACAGAGCTTTATTGTTTGGTATTACTGTGATACATTATATTTTTGATATATGGAGTGCCCACTACGGTGGAACGCGGTGTTAAATAGCTTTGAGTTTGAAGACAAATTTTACTTCTAACACCCAACATTCCCCATCGTAACATCACATTGACAGTTTTCAATCTGAAGTATGACAAACGCGACGTTATAATGAAGCTCTGTTTGACAAAGCCTTAAAGCTCTCTTTGAAAGACGTTTTGAATTTATTATGGACGGTGAATTAACCGTCAGGGAATTCTAGTAGAACCACTTCAATTTTCTACATTGTTTGCATCTTATTACTCATGCGTGGGAAAATGTTCCTGTAAGAAATCTAAAATCAGCCTGGTAATCTTTATGGCCCAACTGTATCTGTGGAGCTGCATTGGGAGGACCTGGAAGTGCAATTGGCATTGTAGATGGATGCATTTCGAAGTTGATGAAGCAGGCATGGAGGAACTGATAGAGGAGTATTCGATTGAGCTAACCACTTAAGAACTGCAAGACTAAAGAAGACAACAGTAACGTAAGGGATGGAGAGGGTCTAGGAAGGGTCTTAAGAAAACGATAGACATAGACAATGTTACATAGGTTTTGAAAACTGGCCTTGCCAAAGAAGCAGAAGGAAGCCACTGATGACAGAATTTTTTCAATGTTATTTCGAATCTATGTACTGCCTACCTAAAAGTACTCCTTCTCACTCCTGCTCCATGTCTTTGCATTTTCCTTATTTAGTTGAGAGTAGTTATTTTTTATTATTTGAATCTTTTTAAATTTTTAATCTGAGAACAGATTAATTTATTTCCCATAATATGTAATGGGAAGTTGGGTTTCGAGATATGAACTTTTTGAGACATGAACCACAGTCTGGAGTGAATGTAGCTTGTAAATGGAAGTTCCACTGTCTGCCTTGCCTGCGATTAACAGGGTTGTGAACCCATTGCAGTATTTCTGTAAAACTGGCCCTCAATCTAATGCGTCAACCCGTTCTTTATTTAAAGCGAAAAGACATAACCTTACCCATGCTATCATAAACAGCTGGAATTGCAGTGAAAAATTGGAAAAAAAGCCCATATTTTATGACTTGGCCTCATCAGATAACCAAGAATGCTCATAATAGTTGAAGCCTACTGGTAGTTCTAACGTGACGTTTATACCTATAGTATTTTCCAAAGTTGAGTGAGTTGTTACCAATTTGCATTCGCCCCATCTCCTGAAATTATCTCGAGCCACAAGGAATTGCAGCCATAGGTTAGAATTACACATTGAATAAAATTGTGGCGCTTGTTTCAATGGAGGGAGTGGGTAGGTATTAGCTCTACCATAGACAAGGAAAAGGGTCCTGATTAATGATTATCACGCTTCAGCCTACCGGTATTTTGCGGAATTTTTCCAATATCCTGCTGTAGGCTGGGACAGCACACAACTATAACTGGCTGCGGTATCTTCCAGGTGTTACACTGGGTATACCATTATCCTTATTACTTCTAGGATCACTCTGGTCTTATCCAGCTTGTGACAGCTTCAAGTCTGCAGGTTCTCCCCTTCTACTCCCACCTATCTCAGACGTAAACATATAGCAGTAATGCAACAAGCCTAGAATCTCAGCATTTGGTTGGTTGACTGTATTGCATTGGGCACCTCAGTTTTCGTCTGATCACTGTAGTAAAGCAACGCAACCGCAGCTAGTACTAGCATGGGTGAGTGCTAGGGAACACCGGGTACTGCTAATACCCAAAAATCGTCATAACAGACTCTGCATTAAAACTACGCAGTGGATGGGGCTCTAATGATCTTAGTAGTTTAAGAGCCCTTTCTTTGTTTGTTGGTGTTTTAGGCCCTTTTGGTTGTTTGTTGGTGTTTTATGGCCCTTCAACTACAAGGTCATTAGAGCTCTGTCCACTGCGTGGATCTAACGCAGAGACTGACAGACACTACACTAATGTGACAAATTTTGGGTATTAGCAGTACCCAGTTTTCCCAAGCAGCCTGCCACGACAGTACTAACTCGGGTTGCGTTCCTTAACTTCAGTGATCAGACGAGAACTGGTGTGTCCAACGCAATTTGCCGCTCCCTGACAGAATCTAAGCAACACGGTCTTTGGTCTTCCGCTGCCTCAGGTGCCTCTAATAACCTGCACCCCGTCTTAGCCCTAACGAACTTCGACTCCCCTCTTCTCATAACATGCCCATACCACCTCAATCTCTTCTCATTTTTTTCCGCAATGTTCCATAACCCCCAACTATACCTAATTCAGTAAAACTCAACATATGGGTACACTCCTTTAAAGGTACACCCATCATGTCAGTACAAATTTTTCAGGCACCGATTTTTCACCCATAGGCTTTATGTGATTGCTACCCCTCTAAACTGTACACCTCTATAATAGGTATACTCCTGTATTGGTACTCCTAATATCTGTCACCATTCTAAGAAAACCACCTCTGTAATGCGTACATCCCATCTCGATGGAACAATATTTAGCCCGCTGTGTAACTACGTTCTAGGTTCAATACTGGACCGAGGTGGGTTGGCTTGTTTCAGGCGAGAGAGATGTCCCAAATGCGCCTTCCATGAGAAGTAAAATCGAGGTGCCGTGCGGTGTACGATGGCATTTACACGTTAAAGAACCCTCTCTTCTATGCAACGGGTAGATGAGGCACAATTCTCAGGTATAGCAGCTCGATCCCTGGCGTCGGTGAAATGCTTCAACGAACAGTACACCGACGATAAATAAGCATAGGGTTGCAGCTTTGGTCGGCAACCGGTTGTGGAAAGACAATGCCCAATTAATCACCTTCTGTCCATTTAGAGCAGTGTTTTTCAACCAGGGTTCCGCCAATGGCAAAGTAAAATATATAAACAACGATTAAAACACAAGAAACGAGAACGACTTTTGTCTGTCGAAGATGAACTTCGGGTGTCTCTCTCAAACATTAGGGCACGAATTCAACTGCTTATGCTAACACACACACACACACACCTGTATCAATTAATGTCTTTTTTCTGTCACTGTATGGGGTTACGCGAGAAGTCTAAATGTTCCAAAGGGTTCAGCGAGAAGTCTAAATGCCCCAAAGGGTTCCATTACAATAGAAAAAGGTTGAAAAACACTGATTTAGAGGGAGATGGGTACCCAATCCCGCCATAGGAGGGAAAAGGTTTAGAAGTTGCAATACCCCTCTTATGGGTACACTATGGCCGAGTCCCAAAAGTGTACCAATCAGGGCCTGGTACCAATTAAAGAGGTTTCACTGTATGTTCATTTCAAATTTTACCTGCCCTAGGTATTCCACTCATTTACAGCAGCAAGTGCGTTTCAATTTCTCTCACTCTTCTAGGAAGAAGTGTTCTGGTGATTAAATTCAGGTAGGTACAATTGGAGATAGCAATCAGAAGTAATCTGGCGAACTCTCTAACTAAAGATCTTTCGGGAGTTCTGTCAAACTAAACAATTATCCTTGTGTAAATGGCTTCGCATTAGTACTGCATACACGTTACAAATTTTCATCTAGAGTATATAAAAGCTTTAAAAAATGTGAAATTTTCGGAAATAAAACCTTTACCGCATTTCTATTTCACGATTTTTAACAAGAAATATGTCCGCATTTCACACATCGAAAGAGTTAAATTACTTTCTCAGAAGTTCATGCGCACTATTTTGAAATTGCCAGTGTGAAATAAGATTATAACGAAACTCTTAGCATATATACTGTACTTAAAATCAATGGTTTAAATTGTAGGCTATTTGAGTTTTAAGGACATTTAGTCGCTCATGAAGGGTTCAATTCTTTTCATGTACAAAGAGGTTTTCTAATTATTCTCTGAAGTGTATAATTAAAACACTTCTTGTGAAAAACATGATTCGTAATCATCTTCAACAGTAAAACTGCAAATTTTTGTTGTCTAATGTGTTTGCAGACTAGTCAGGGTGCAACGACGCCATTGCATGTCGATAGTGAGACTGTGAGAGTGGCTGTAGTGCGTTGGACGCACCAGTTCTAGTCTGATTACTGAAGTTAAGCAACGCAACCCCAGCTAGTACTAGCATGGGTTACCTCTTGGGAACACTGTGCACTGCTAATAACAAATACCATAACAGCGCAGTGGCGATGCAGACACTGCATTACAACTACGCTGTACACGGGGCTAAAATGACCGAGCCCTCGTCACCTTTCTTTAAAAAAACCACGTAAGTCCCATTTTCTTGGTTTCCATATTAATTAACAAATCTTAGTGAAACAATGTGAGGAATATGAATTTACAGACCTTGGAAATCTGCCAACAACCTCTGCCTCTCTGCATCAGTGTTTCCATTTCCGAAGACTACAAGGTAGCAATGTTGTGCTCCAAAGGTGGTGGATTTGAAGTATTTGTAGCCCAAATAAAAATGAATCATTTTTGCTACTATGCACTTTTTTTTGATCAAATTTTAAATTTTATTGGTTTTAGGTTAATTTTATATGGCTGGGTCTGGTTAGTTGGGTTAGTTTCTGGGGGACTGGTGAAAAGGGTGTAAGAGTTGAAGTACCGGTACTTAGAATCAGTGATCCAAAGCAATGGGCAGATAGATTCGGTTCGTTCGTTCGTTCGTGTTTTAGGGCCCATCAACTTCAATGGTCATTAGGGCCCAGAAAGACAATCACCATGGTGTGGGGTGTAAGTGGCCATCCCACCATGGTGAAAATAAATAAGGGCAAAAGCCCAATAAAATTAACAAAACAAAAGGCAACAGCCAAACAAATAAAGGACAAAAAGGAAGGGCAAAGGCCAACAACAAACACAAAAAAGTAGGCAAAAGCCTAAAAAAACAAAAATACAAGGAAGGCAAAAGCCAAAAAAGGACAAAGATAAAACAGGCAAAAACCAAACAAACAGAGAGATAAAAAGCAAAAGCCATAACGGATACATACATAAAGAGGCAAAAGCCAAAACACACAAAAGGAAAACACAAAAGCATTTGTATTAGATTTTGTGAAAGAGGCCAGCCTCTTTCACAAATACGAGAGAGTTCTCAACTCCCTGGGGATTATCCCCAAGGGAGTTAGAGAGCTCTGGACTGACCCCCAGTCGGTGTTTAAGTTCACAGTATCTCTCACAGTAACTGAAGATGTGTGCCACTTTGAGAGGCTCCCAACAGCAGTCACACCATGGTTCATCCTCACCCCGTAATATGTAGGAGTGGGTGAGGAACGTGTGACCGATTCACAGATGAGCAAGCACAACCTCCTCCCTCCTTGACAGGCGGCATGAGGACGCCCAGTGCACTGGGGTGTCCTTCAGGGTTCGGAGTTTGTTGGTGGTCTCTGCAAACCACTGGGATCGCCATTGCCCATGGACAGCCCGCCGCACCATCGGGAGAGCATCAGAGGAGGGGACTGTAGTGTCAGGAACATCTGGTAGGTGGGCCACATGACGGGCATGGGCATCAGCCCTCTCATTCCCCATGATGCCAACATGCCCCGGGACCCACATAAACAAAACTGTCTTGCCCTGCTGACGAATCATGAGCAGCAAACTGTGCACACCCTGGACGATGGTATTCCTGCTATACAGGGTGTGCAATAGCTGTAGGGAGGATAGGGAGTCAGTCGCAACCACAAAGTGTCGGTGGTTCAAAAATTGGATGAGTTCCAGTGCCCTGTGCAGAGCAGTAAGCTCTGCAGTTAAGACACTGGTGACGCCTGGAAGGCGGCCCCCTATGAGATGACCAGTTGTAAAGACTGACCAACCCACAAAGGTGCCATCCTTTTACCCATCTGTGTAAACAAAAACATGGCTCCGATAGGTCAGAGAGAGGCGTCCAAACTCTTGCTGGTACACTGACCTATTGGTACTGGCTTTGGGGAAGGCAGTGAGTGTTAAATTAAAAATCGGCTCAGGTACTGTCCAGGGCGGCACAGAGGCTGGTAGTACAGGCTGCACCCTAGGCAGGACACACACCAGGCCAGTGAGACCATCCATCCACCGCATGCCAAATGGAGGGGGAACCCCTGGCCGGCAATTGAATGGTCGTTGCAGAGTGCGACTAAAAACGACTGGGTGTGTAGGGTGCTGTGGCTGACCTTTCAGCCGCAAAATATATGCAGCTGC
The DNA here is from genome assembly GCA_013389805.1 of Trigoniulus corallinus. Taxonomy (NCBI): domain Eukaryota; kingdom Metazoa; phylum Arthropoda; class Diplopoda; order Spirobolida; family Trigoniulidae; genus Trigoniulus; species Trigoniulus corallinus. Next base: position 23,068,183 of record JAAFCE010007744.1, read on the forward strand.
TAAGCACTGCCGCCTTACAGTCAGTGGCGGCTCACCGGATTCAGCATAAAGGCTGAGCACAGGGCTTGTGCGGAATGCCCCAATGGACAACCAGATGCCAGCATGATGAACACTGTCCAGCATCCGAAGAGTAGATGGAGCGGCCAGGCCATAAACACTACAGCCATAGTCGAGAATCGTGATCGAACGAGTGATCGGTATAATCTAAGCATCACCGTTCGATCTGTCCCAAAACCAGTTGCCTGCCGCCACACCAGATGATTAAGGGAGCGAAGGCACTTAGCCCTGAGCTCCTTCAAGTGTGGGACCCATGTCAGACGGCTGTCAAAACGGAGACCAAGAAACCGGGCTGCCTCTACAACTGGGAGGAGGTGCCCATTCAGGGTAAGCTGAGGCTCAGGATGAAGCCCTCGCTTACGACAGAAGTGCATGACTGTTGTTTTCTCAGGGGAGAATTTATAGTCACGTGATGTGGCGAACTCATAGGCACTATTGAGTGCCAGTTGCAGCTGACGCTCAATGCCATGCATTGTGGCACCCCAATACCAGATGGAAAAGTCGTCCACAAATAGTGACGGTTGTACCAGGAGGTCGAATGGAGGAGGGAAAGCGTCACACTGAGGATGCTCCTTGTGGGACACCATTCTCCTGCAAAAAGGCGGAGGAGTAGGTGTTACCCACACGCACTCTGAAGGTCCGGTTGGACAAAAAGCTATGGAGGAAGAGGGGCAAATTACCCCTGAGCCCCCACTGGTGCAAGGTCTCAAATATGCCATGGCGCCATGTGGTATCATACGCCTTCTCCACATCAAAGAAGATAGCCACCAAGTGCTGTCAGTGGAGAAAGGCCTCAGTACTGCTGTCCCCAGTGAGATCAAATGATCCACCGGAGACCTGCCTGCACGGAAGCCACATTGGGCATTGGAGAGAAAGTTGTGTCGTTCCCGATACCACACCAAGCGCCAGTTAACCATGTGTTCCATGGTTTTACACAGACAGCTCATCAAAGATATGGGCCTGTAATTCGTGGGTAAGGTACTATCCTTTCCAGGTTTTGGGAGGGGAATGATGATAGCCTCCCGCCAGCCTACAGGGATTTCGTGCTGCTGCCAAATATAATTAAAAACCTCAAGGAGGTAGGAAAGACCATTCTCATGTAGATGCCGTAGCAATTGGTAATGGACGTTATCAGGACCGGGGGCAGTATCCCGGGCCCATGCAAGAGCTACTCGCAGCTCCCAAGGGGTAAATGGGTCGTTATACCCCTCAGCAACACCACCAGAGAAGTTAACTGGAAGGCGTTCTGCCGCTTCTTTCTGTTTGATGATGTTCACACACAAGTCCCAACGTTTGAAATGACTTGAGTGGGATCGAGTCCTATATGCTGGAGCAATTATCTGTCCGTTTTCAAAGCGCCCGCACAAGTTTCACCCCAAAAATAATTCAGCCACTAGCAGCATAAAAATCCAACAAGAAGAAGTTTTATTTAACAGAAATTTACACTATATATACA
>JAAFCE010007744.1:23074695-23204953 GCA_013389805.1 Trigoniulus corallinus
TGCCACTCAGTGCCTTCTGCTGTTGGCCAAAGAGCTTGGGTGGACGAACCAAAGACACGCACGCCACTGCGGGGGCAGTAGGTGTCCCTGGTTTCTTCCCTCCTCTCTCACCCATCACCACCACTATGGAGGGGGCCAGCTGGGCTGAGCCAGGAAGAGGGCTGCTCAAAGCAGATGCCTCTGTTTGATGAGAGGCATCTGTGGCCTCCAAGGAGGCTGGGCCAGAGGTAGTGATGGAACCAGAGGAAACCTCTGGCATGGGATCGGGATCTGTCTGGCAGTCAATGCTAGCACAGACCGGTATCCCATGGACCCTGCGGGCCTGAGAGGGCAAAAAACGGATGAGTGGGGGGAGTTGTGGAAGTATGTCCGTCTGGGTGCAGACAGATGACACAGCAGCCACCTTTGCAGCACCTGCATAGGACAAGCACCACTTGGCGTTCCCGGCAAGGCTAGCAGCTGCCGCACATCTTGAAAACTGATACCCTTCTTGACATGCAATTCCTGGATGGCACATTCCTGTAACCAGGAATGTTTTTGGTGCAATAAGGTGCAGTCTTATAAGGCTCGGGGGAATGGTCTCCCTGCCCACAAGTGCCACACATGGCCCTGGCAGAACAGGAATTCTGGCCATGACCATACCTTTGGCACTTGAAGCAGCGAAGGGGGCTTGGAATGAAAGGCCGTACTGGCAAGCGGAGGTAGCCGGCCCTGATGTATTCTGGCAACTTGGGCCTACCAAAGGTCAGCACCAAGGTGTCAGAGGGGTGGGATTCCCCATCCCTTCGAACCAAGGTGCGGCGGACAGCCACCACACCCTGGTCCTTGAGCTCCTTCACTATGTTCTCCTCTGACTCCCCACGTAAATCGGGGCACCACAAAACACCTCTACTGGTGTTAAGGGTGCGATGGGGTTCGACCACAATGGGGAAATCACCGAGTTTCTGCATTTTAAGCAATGCCTCAATCTGGTGAGGGGCAGCTGCCTCCACCAACAAGGTGCCATTGCGAAGCTTCTTGACCAAAGTCACGTCACCAGCAACGCCCTTAATGGCTTTGGCAATAAGGAAGGGCGACGCCTTCCCCAAAGCTGCACCATTCTCCCCAGATATGGAAATAAATCGGATATGATAGGAAGAAGGGGTGGAAGGGGATTTAACTGCACCTAAGGCCTCCTTAGATGCAGGTACATGCTTTGCATCGATGGTGGAGCCCTGCACCTTAAGGCTGAGAGGTCGTTGCCTCTTGTTTAGGGCAGGTGCCGATGCAGAAGGCACAGAATCGTTCCGGGGTCCAGACGGCTTACTGGGGGAACGTGGCCTCTTGCTCGGAGCACTACTCATCTCCACAGGCTTAGCGGCAGTCGGCCCACTCAGTTGGGTGGAACCAAGGCCATTGTCTACAGGCTCAACACAAGAACAAGTCCCAGACAGAAAAGTAGAAGAAGAAGACAAAGGAGCGGGGTTATTTGATGAGGCCCCCAGCCTCGGTTTAAGAGTTGCCATAATTTGATTAAATTATGAAATTCGCTGCCCGCAGGCGTCACCCACCACGGAGCCCAACAAGGGGACGCCCATTCGGGTCGCCAAGGGTGCTCGGGCAGTATACCGTCAGGGTGGCATAATCCCCGAGTACCGGACCATTGGCATCGGGGTTGACTGCCGGTCCACTTACAGTAACCCTAGGAGGCATAACCACTTATGCACCCCCGGCCGATTGACCAAGACCAGGCTACTGCCTTGGCCTCCCGTTTTCCCTGGAAGCTGTGGCCAAAGTGAAGTTTTGGAGACTGTGAGTCGCAACCCTAGTCCCCGATGTCTGTCAGCCAAAACACAAGTGTGAAGTGGCTCAGAGACATCGCAGGGCATGCGCCTCCTCAACCACCAGGATCCGCTTTTCCCAGGGGCACAGGTCACCATGAATGGCAAACACACGGGTAGGCGTTTGTTTACGGTCACCTCAGTAAGGAACCTACATCGACCGTGAACAAGTCAGACAGTTATCAAGTAACTGACACAGATAGGACACGAACAACCACAATGATGGTATCGTCATGTCCAGAACACAAGTCATGGGCAAAGACGATAGTGGTGTTGTCCAGTCAGGGGCCAGAAATGGTCACCCCCTTTAGTCGCCTCTTACGACATGCAGGTATGCAGTGTGCCTATTCTACCCTGGGCACACACGGGGAAGATAGATTCGGGAGTTACCCAAAGAATCAATGGGGGGATGGTTGAAGTGGAGACAGACAAGTAAAGTCCTGTGTGATAGGAGGGTCCCACTAAAGTTAAAAGGGAAGTTTTATGGGGCAGTGGTTAGGCCAGCTTTGCTATGGCCAAGTTGGGTTGCACGCAGGAGTTCTGGCCGTGTTGCATTTGACACACCAGTTCTCGTCAAATCACTGAAATTAAGTAACGCAAACCCAAGTTAGTACCTCATGGATGGCTGGTAGGTAACGTTGGGTGCTGAAAATTTCCCCTTTCCTACTTTCCCCACACCTACCTCCTCCTCACCCGGGAGCAGCCTATTTAGGGTTCGACCTGTTATGGCTCCTTGGCTTAGTCCCCAACCCATTTTTGTAACATAACATAATAACAGCCACGTAAGCCGAATGCAAGTAGCTGAGATACGAAAGCTGTGGTACACGAGTGGGGTGTCGAGAGCTGATAGATTTAGGAATGAGTATTAGGTAGCCTTCAGGTGGGGGACATCACGGAAAGAATGAGGTTAGGTTGCGGTGGTATGAACACGTAATGAGAAGAGGGGAGTTCCATAGGGCCAATTCAGGAATGCAGGTGGTTGGAAGTAGCCGTGGGAAAGGGGGAGACCAAAGCAGACGTCAGAGCACCTTGTTCATAAGGATATGTTAGTGTGTGGGGTGGACGGCGACCTGGTGGGAGGGGAGGGCAAGAACGCACACATCGAACCCTAAGACAGGCGGTATAGGGGTATGATGATTATGATTGCTTTACACCTTTATATATGAATATAAAAATATAGCGTATTTTAAAGATTTATTGCGTTTGCAGGCAAGGGTGATGGCAGTATGACGCACAAGCAAAGAGTGACGAGAGATGCACAAATGAGACAGAAGTCGGGTTTATTCATGAGTACTCACATGTACACAGCAGAGATATCAGAATAATGGTGAAAGAAGCCGGTGTGAGACCCACACAAAGAATGGATGAATCGAGACATGGCTGACTCTAGATTGTAAGCTGACTGATAGTAAGATGACTGTCGGCTGTCTGTAGACTAGCTGTAGTCTGTGTTAGCCCCCAAAACATGCCCATTTATAATTTGTCACTGGCCAATCCTGAGGTCCTTGGCTTTGGATGGGCCCCCTGTGATCAAAGGGTACCTGGGAATCGTTGCCAAGGGACTATACAGGATGTCCCCACAAAATATTTTGGCATTGCACCATTGCAGGGACCTATGCATAGGATGTCATAACATTAGAGGTCAAATAGGAACAATACTTTTTATGGTAGTAAAACCACATCTGTATATTTTTGGGCCAACCAGATAGATTAGATTATTTTTGACAGAGGTGTGTGAGGGATCTCTGGGACAATCATGAGAATGCAGCTTGATACCTCTCTGGAAATCCAATTAATTAGGAATGAGTCATTCTCTCCACCGCCAATTTGGCCTATCAGGGCTACTTGCAGCGTATACAATTAGAATTAGAATATTTGTAATGGTAGCGTTTCCTTTAAGGAAACCCTCCACTTTGTCCTCCCCAAGCGTATTCCATTGCGGAATGGTCTTTGGTAAAAAAGAGACCAGTAGTAAGAGTCTGTCTGTGTCCTTATCTCCTTTAATTTATATAAATCATCCATTCACCCCTTATACTCAGCCAGGGACACATTTCGAACCCGAGGTCCATTGTGCTGCTTCAGCAGCAGTCTGATAAAATGCCTAATGCTGTGAGATACATGCTGCTGGCTTAGTGTGTCACATCCTAATTCCTTAATCATGTCAGACACACTCTACCTGCAAGAAAACCTGTGGAGAACAATTTTTAATGCCCTCCTTTCCATCCTTTCAATTTCCCAAGATAAGTCCTGCCTAAAGGGAAACCAAATTGTACTACAGTACTCCAAGATTGGTCATACGATTGAGATATAAGCCTTTTCTTTTACCACCTTTGTGCTGTCCCTGAGGATCCTACTAATCAGACCAAGTAATTGACAAGCCTTCCCAGTCAGTTTACAAATATGATCCTTCCAGGTACATTGACTATTTAAAATAATTCCAAGGTACATATGGGTCTCAACCCTCACACCACCTATGTAGTAATCAAAATCAAGTAGCTTTCCTAGATCTACATACAGTATTGTAAGAAACTCTCACTTTTTCAGGTTTAAAGGCAATTTCCATCTTACACACCAGTTATATATCTTATCTACATCCTGCTGCAATTGTGCACAGGATGATAACCCCTAATCTAAAACCTGACCAATACATGTGTCCCCTCCAATGATTCACATAGAGAATGTACAACATAGGACCCATTACAATTCCGTGAGGGACCCCTGATGTGGCAGGTTTCCATTCAGATGCACTAACCTTGAACAGAACCCTCTGTTGTCTACCCAGTAGATAGGACGTTGCCCATTGAGTAACCTTGCTATGTATCCCTAAGCTGGACATTTTAGAAATCAGCTTATCACCGGGTACCATGACAAAAGTGTGTTCAAAGTCCAAGAATACAACATCGACAATCCATCAATCAAACCATTTGGGTGTCACATGGCCTCCCCTTCCTAAACCTGGGCTGGCTATTATTAAGAATGCCATTATTTTCCAGATATCTTGCACACAGCACTCGTTAAAGAAACTGGTGTATAGCACTTAGGGTCTGCTGTGTCTCCTGACTAGAATATTGGATCCATGTTAGCCAGTTTACATGATGAGGGAATAATGGCAGTTTCTAACGATTTTTATAGCGATCTTTCTTTGCTGCCATATACTTCTATAACATCTGCTTTGGAATGAACATTGATTCCATTGTGGACCTACCTTACAAAAACTCTATCTGATTTCCATGGACATCAGTTCTATTTTGAAGGCAACATTCTATTACTCCTTCCCAGAGCTTCGTCGAATAACTCATTAGCTTAATACCTCTATAGTTATCACAATCTGGGACATCCCCTTTGCCATTGAAGAGTGATACTCTCCAACTCTCATGCCATGCAGATGGCATTCTATCTCCCCTAACTACCCTATTTAAAATATTGCCTAGCCACCAGATTCCTGTAATCCCTAGACTACACCACACTTCAATCTGGTTTCTCTCTGGGCCCACAGCTAGTCGACCTTTCATCTTTCTAAGGGCCCTGGCAAGTCCCCCTCTGGAATGCTATCCACCACCCTAAAAGATGTAGGATGGATGTCAGTGTCGTCTACTCCCCTTGCATCATTCAAGAGAATGTGGAAATACTATTCTCACATCCTCTTTACCTCAGACGGGGGAACAGTACCCTACCTTTACTATCCTTCACTTCTATGGCTTGGGGTATATCGTTGGCTGCCCTATCTCTAGCCTTGGCCAGTTTAACAACTTCTCTCTCCCCTTCCTTGATCTCTAACTGGTCATAGAGGGCCTCATACTTCTGGTATTTTGCCAAGGCAGTGATCCTTCTAGCTGTGGTTTTGGCCTACCTACAGTATATTGTATTTTATATACCTGATTCCTATCTCCTGTGGTGTCACAAGGGTTGGCGTCACCATGGTGTCACACCCTCTCCCCAAAAATGCCACTTCTTCTGCTTTGATGTCACCCCATTTCTCATGGTGTGAGTGGTGTCACCCGGTGTGGCCCACATCCACTAGTGACGCCACTGTCTATCTCCATCCACCTGTGAAATGCAGTCTACTTTTGCTTGATGGCTGCTTCTACCTCATCATCCCACCATCATGTCAGCCTGCCATGGAAAGTACCTCCTACTCTATCCTGGCTCAAAAGGGCTTTTGTATATTTTCTATTATTTCTGGCGATCCTGTCCCACATGGCATCAACTGTTCCTTCCCAATCCCAGTCTACTTTCACAAGGATTTCTAACATAAGTAACCTATGGCCACATTCTTTTCGAAAATTTTCACTGTGGAGTGCCCAGCAGTCCTTTGTGGCTACTTGAATTTGATCAGGCACTTGTCTGTCATCTTAAACCTATTATTTTCCGCCGATGCAAGGCCATGTGCTTCTACTGTGTCAAGAGGGTGGGTAAGGAGGAGGTAGGTGTAGAGGATGTAGGAGAGGGGAAGTTAGTAGCACCCAACGTTCACAACCTACCACCCATGTTGTTAATAACTTGGGGTTGTGTTGCTTAACTTCAGTGATCTGACAAGAACTAGTGAGTCCAATGCAACTCACCTGCTCAATGCAACTCAGCCACACCAATGCAATTTGACTGCACCAAATGCAACTTGGCCATACCATATTTTGAGAAAGCTTTCTACACTTTTTCACAATTTGTTGAAACAGTGATGTTGATGACAAGGTTGTCAACTTGGTTGTTCAGTCTGTGGCAAACAAGTTGACAACATGGTTGACAACCAAGTTGAATGTCTGTGGGCTGCTTAATATTTTTGATTTTAGTTCAACCATTGATTCAACTTGACATTTCAACCTTCAACCTACTCACAAACGATCAACATTGTCTTTAGCTTGGCAAGTTGATGACAAGGTTGACAACCAAGTTGAACGTCTGTGGGCTGCTTCATGAGGTCTCAGACCTACCTTTTTCACCCATTATAATGTGATATCTGCCGTCTCCTATAGTAATCTGCATGTATTGTGATCATGATTTTGATTAAACGAAGGGTATTGATCCTCAAACAGTGCCTCTCGTTATTTTCTCTGCTTGCATATAAAGACCATCATCCTTGACCACGCACATAAGAATACCACACCATAAGCAAAAGGCGTCTGCTAGGTCCCCGATTCTAACTGTATGCCACAAAACTTTCTGTGTGTGGAAGCTAACTCTGGTTTGTGGGACCAAGTTATCCATGTATGGAAATATGCCGACGTTAAACATAACCGAATGACTGTTTACTTAGGTCAGTAGCTGGCTGCATACAATATTTCCCAACAGATCAGGCATGAGCCACAAGAACATCCGTTGAATCCAGGAACAAGGAACTCACACCATGGCCAGCACTGCTGAATTGTGCTGTAGGCAGGAAGAAGGCAAGATGATTGTCAGAATTCCACCAATGCAGTTAATTCAGAGATAATTTTAATTAACTTGCTGAACGAAAATTTACTTTCACTAATGAGGGGATTAATTAAAACTACCTTCATTAATTTGAAACTAAGAAACTGTTGAAGAACACATTAACCCAATGATTAATACATTGATATACGAGTACTGCTAAGAGCACTACTGGTATTCCATTGAAATCTTAATGTATTAATCTGCTCTCATTACATTCAATTAATGACACAAAGAGGACACACAGATGAAAAAGTTTGAGGTACTCCTGGCCAAAGCTGGTACAACCTACTTTGGTGCCTTGGGCTGTTAACTAGATAAGCGCCCCTTTTATATATAAAAAAAGGCAGCTACTAACCCTTCTCCACCTTTAGCAGGGATGGCCACCCATTTTAGTCCCACTGAGACTCATGGGTGAGTCGTTGGACGGTATTTTTATGCAGCTGGATGCCGACCTAAGCTGTAATCCCTTAATCTAGGTTGACACGGTCAAAGTGCACTTGGATTGTTACCTGGACCAAGCGTACTTGTACAAGTGCACTTGGTCCAAGTTGGTTTACATGGCCAGTGACTTGGACAGCGAGCTGGAAATAAGAAAGATGGCGGATTTGGCTTTGGAAGGCTTAGTAGTGGCAGATAAGCTCAGCACCAGATCATCAGATCATCATCGCCTACTAGGTTCCCATCCACCCCAAGCACTACCATGTCCTTATGTACAACCGTCTCCCACGTCTACTTTGGTCTCCCCTGCCTGGCTGCTTCCAACCGCCTGCATTCCTGAAATGGAACTAACGAGCTTCTCCCCCCCTCTTCTCACTACGTGTCCATAAACCTCAACCTTTTCCCTTGCCTGTTGGTGTTTTAGGGTCCTTCAACTACAAGGTCATTAGAGTCCCGTCCACAGCATAGTTGTTATGCAGAGACTGCACAGACACTACACTAATAAACTGCAGCATTTGAATGTCGGCTAGTTGCATTCTCTTTACGTGGCTCTCCCTCACAGCCCAAAACTCTGATCAATATAGCATAGCGGTCCTAACCACTGCCCCATAAAACTTCCCTTTCAATTTGATTGGGACCCTACTATTACACAGGACTCCACTCACCCTCACCAAATTCAGGAATCTAACTTTCCACTCACCCTTGCCAAATCATGTTATTCACGATCCATTGAATTGAAGCATATTTTACACCTTTCCTTTTATAGTTGGTCAGCTTTATACTCCAAGACAATTCCTCATCGTCATATAATTCCAAGAATTATATTTTTATTTCTGTCAGTCCACTTCTTAGGTGGTTTTCTATTTCTTATTTCATTAATATTTCATTCACCCTCCGCGTGTTGCATGTTGGCAGCCATTTTAAATTTGATCCAAGTTACACTATGATCAAAGTAAGTTGGCAACTGTCAAACTCACCTTTGGTGGGTCCTAGTCATCCAAGTTAACTTTGAACAAGGGTATACATGGTCCAAGTTGCATCCAAGTGACGCATTAATAGTGCCCAAGTGTACTTTATCCAAGTGCACTTTGAGCATGTCAACCTAGCTTTAGACTATGTCTCGTTTGCGTACTATTTGTTGGGGTACTGCACCAAAGCCATGGACACAGCTTCTACAGACTATACCTTGGAATTTTGAGGAATTATTCGTTGCACAGTAGAGTGGTTTTATGCATAAGTTTCCAAGTTACATAGTAAGGTAATGGGCCCAAATATTACCCAATTCCTAATACAGTATTCCCTAGTGTAGTTTCTCCCTGTGCGATGCTGCTACCATGTGGCCAGTTTATCCATTATGTACAGTACCTCTACAACTTGACTTTACAACACGTCTATGGTGTTTGCGTGTGGTTGCACGTCTTCGTTTTCATTTTGAGGAACTCTGAAGATATTTAAGCCTGGCGATTTATCACATTTGTCATATTCTTGTGGTATGGTATGTTGTGTTCATTTTATGTGCCTTACGTTATACATAACATAAGATTTATTTTGATCTAAATTTTACTTAGTTTGCCTAGCTATTTATGGCTGTAGCGTCCACCATGTTTTTAGGTTGTAATGTTATGAAGATAGTTAGGGCAAACGACGTAAACATAAACATAAAACTTGAAACGTAAAATTTACGTCGTCAAAGTGTTTTAAGTGATGTTCGTCTGCGAAACTGTACTTAAAAAATAGCGGCAGCGTCGATGCTTCAAAATGACCAACGTAAAATTTAGCGCATGCGCGTGTCGCTACCTTATGTCTGAAAATCAAACGGAGTCGGTAAACATATAGCTTAAACATATAGCCTAAAACGCGTCGATTTGTAGAGCACTAGGGGTTTTTTTTAGTTAATATCATTTTTTTTAATTCGATGGTAAAATGAATTAACAGATTTTTAGAAATTTGAGGTTGTCCCCAAACAGAAATTTCTCAATGATTCAACATGCCGTGAAAACACAGGCTGCCCCTTATATAATGCTGCACCAAGAAGTACAGGTGTCATGCAGAGCAAACGGGGTTTTAGGGGTAATTCATTATTCCCACAAGTGCCACAGTGTTGCGCACCAGTCTTAAATAAGACATTAAATTGACATTAGAGAGTTTTCTGGCTGCGTTTCTATCCGACGTACGCTACGCAATGCAGACGAATCGTGAACTGCGCAGACGCATGCAGTGTCTGTGTTTGTGCAGTTGACAGTTCGTTTGCATTACGTAGCGTACGTCAGATAGAACCACAGCCAGAAAACTCACTATTACTATAGCTACGTAAAACGTAAACGTAAAAATTTTAAATATGCTCAGTTTTACGTTTTCGTCGTTTGCCCGACCTATCTAATATCACCCATTTGCATGTACCTAATATTGCCTACTAGGTAGTATTTGGAATACAATGTCTAATACTTCTTTGGTACCTCTATCAGATGTCATAGAGGAAAAGACATTGTGCAGCCAATTTGCATTGGACACACCAGTTCTCATGAAATCACTGAAGTTAAGCAATGCAAGGCCATGTGCATTTGCTGTGTCAAGGATTCACTGCCATTTTATGCTAACTGTTCCACACCTCCATCTTCCATGGACCTCCCCATATCCCTGGTTATCTTTGCCTATGTGGCCATTAAAGTCCCAACCAGTAACTAAGCATTCATTCTGTTGGCACTGTCCTACTTCAGCCTTTAGTGAGTGCACCAAGTCCTCAAATTCTGTCTGGAAACTCCTCACCTTTGTTGGTTCAACAGGACCCACTTGGCGGGGGGGGGGGGGCATAAATGCTGCTGAGGTGGAGTACTACTTCTCTAAATAACAGTAGCCTGCTAACGATACATTTCATCAGCATGAGCCCTTGTTGCAGCTCACTAACATTATACCCACCCCATTTCATCCCCCTTTGCTAGCTGCATATATAAGCTTGTGTCCACCAAGGGCCCTTGATCTATTCCCCTTCCACCTATTTTCCTGGAGAAAAGCTACCTGAATCCTCCATCACTTTCAGATGTTAACTAATTCCCCTGTTTTGTCAGTAAGCATCCCCATATTCCATGTTCATAATCTAACATTTGCCCCTATGCATTCCAAAAAAGCTCTAGCTGGGGCCACCCAAGCCAGGCATCTGGAACCCACAGGAATGTTGGCACTGCTTGTTGTGGGGGATGCCAAGTAAACCCCATGGAGGATGCTCAACACGCTATCAGACATGGGGTCTGAGGTCCCAACCCCCATGACATTCTCAGTTACTAATGATGGCGTCCTGGGACCTGCTTGCGCTTCCTTCTGTCTGCCGGCACTGGGGTTTTCATCCCCTGCACCACCGGTATGGCAACTGCTGGGTTTCACAACATACATGTGCCACCAAGGATAGCATGTCACCAGTAGAAAAACAGAAATGGTAAAATGCAACAACAGCATAGGCCTATATAGAAATAAGTAAAAAATAAAATAAATAAACTTTCCAACTTCAGGAAAATGGGGCACCCAGCTTAAGTACAGGATATCGTGGCCTATGCAGACGAAGCACACGCTGCACTGAGGCATGATGGGAGCAGCAAAAATAGCGTGACATCAGGCTTAAACCGCCGACCTCACACTCAGCTCCCCACACCATTAAAGTGGCCCAAAAACTGCAGCCCTACCGTGCTCAGATATTACCAAGTTTTTGTTCTTCTGTTGGCTGTGAAAATTGATTGAAACACAGAAAAATTTGGGCACACGAGATACCACACGCACATGGTGGCGTCCCCATACCGGGTGTCGCCAGCCCACTGAAGCTACTACAAGGAGAAACACTGAAACGCGACTTCTTTGCAGTACTTACTGTATATGCGATCTGTTTACTTTCAATTCAGGTACAGATATACGAAATTGTTAACACCAGTAATGATACCTGACTCATGAAAAATGTGGGGTCCAGTCCGAAACTTTCTTTGAATGGCTTTTCATACAATGAATGTTTGAAATTTTTCAAGAATTAAAATCAAGTTATGGTTTTACAAAGTGGTGTAATTTTGGAGCCTACAAAGACGTTTACCAAGTGTTCTAAGGCCCTTCAACTATAAGGTTATTAGAGCCCCGTCCACTGCATAGTTCTAATGCAGAAACTGCACAGGTAATATGCTGATGCGACGATTTTTGGGTATTAACGGCAGCCAGTTTTCCCAAGCGGCGACTCATGCTAGTACTAGCTAGGGTTGCGTTGCTTAGTTTCAGCGATCAGACGAGAACTGGTGTGTCCAACGCAGTAAGCTGCTCCATGCCTTTCCTGATGGTCATTGCGGAACCACCCACATGATTAGGTTGTTGCTATGGCACTGCTTATCTAAAGTTGTGCATCTTCATTTTCTACTATTGAAACTGTTCTCAGAATACATTAAATCCATTCAAGTTATAGAAACATTGAAATGATTTACTTTAACTATACGCAATGGAACTCTTTTTATTAATATGTTGAGAGAACATCTTTCGCCTGTGATTTGCAGATTTTCTTAAGCTGAATGTGATAGCCTGTGTTCAATGATCTACACAGAATAAAAGGGCGAGCGGCTGTATTGCGTTGGACACACCAGTTCTCGTGTGATCACTGCAGTTCAGCAACACAACCCCTACTAGCATGGGTGGCCGCTTGAGAACACTGGGCAGACTCTGGGCAGAACTTGTGTAGACTCTGCATTAGAGCTACGCAGTGAACGAGGCACTAATGACCATTGCAGTTTAACGACCCTAAACACCAACAAATCAATCAAACAGAATAAGAACATTTCCACTGTTGGCACATCTAAAAGATACGGATGTCTGTAGATAAACACTGCACTCAGCAACTCGCCAGGAGATCTGTAGTGTGGCTTATTGCGTTGGGCATACCTATTCTCGTCTGCACGTTGAAGTTAAGCAACGCAACCCCAGTTAGTACTGACATGGGTGGCCGCTTGGGAAAACTGGGTACCGCTAATATCCAAAATTCGTCACATTTGTGTCTGTGCAGATTCTGCATAACAACTATGCATTGGATGTGAGTCTAATGACCTTTGTAATTGAAGGGCCCTAAAACACCAAAGAACGAACAACAAAAAGAGATTTGTAAGCAGAATTAGAGATACCAAACTACGTCTGTCCCCATTTTACCGGGAGCGGCGAGTTGCGTTGGACACACCAGTTCTCGTCTGATCACTGAAGTTAAGCAACGCAAGCCCAGTTAGTACTGACATGGGTGGTCGCTCGGGAAAGCTGGGTACTGCTAATACCCAATAATCGTCCTATTAGTGTAGTGTCTGTGCAGTATATGCATTAGAACTATACAGTGGACGGGTCTCTAATGACCTCGTAGTTGACGGGACCTTAAACTCCAACAAACAACAACAACAACCCATTTTACCTGAAAGTAGGAATGAGAGGAGCCAACTGCGGGTTGGCATAATTCCCAGGTTTATGGATTAATTCTGCTTATTTATCTACAACATATAACTTTTGGGCGTGATCTCTTACACCAGGCAGTTTACCAATCTGCATGCACTTTACTTTCAGGCGACATCATGCACTTCACTTCAATGAAGGGCTCGCTTAACGTTTCCATGTGATGCCCTCGACATGGGTTCAACAGCCAAGCCCGCTATATCTGAATTTGACATAATGGACAGACATTCGGCAAGAATCTGACTATAACTTTAACACTGTAAATCAACACTTATTCTGTTGTTACGCTGCAAGAAATTTCTATTAATGGTGGTTATTTTCACTCCATTTCAACGACTTCTTGGAAAGGTAATTTAGAATTTTGTCTAATACTTACTCAAATTATTACAACACCGAAAATGAATGGCTATTTAAAAGATCGACAATAAAGAATGGATTAGTATGGTAATCAACAAACTTTACATCAAAAAGTAGGTGTTAATCACGAATTACGAGTACGAAACATTGCCAATTAACCCTCTCAAAATAAAAATATGATACAAAAGGTTTTCGAAATAAATTTATTTGTGGTATTTATGGGTTCTTCATTTAACCAACTTAATTACATATCACAAAACCATACCGTATATCTCCAAGGAAAGCAAATGCTAAACAAAAGAAAACCTTTTTTTTCCACACAGTGTATTAGTTAAATTTTATAATTTCTGAATAAGAGCATTGAAAACCATGCATCATTTGCATCAGATTAAGTAAGATACAACTTCAGCAACTTCCTACAAGGATTAACATAATTTTGATAAATAATCCCTATTATTCACACTACCATCGTACTACTATGGCAAGATTTCAAGACAATTTTTGCAACTAGTGAATTAGGCACATCAGATAAACGTTACTCATCCCCACAGCCACAGACACAAAGCCACTCCTAAACCCCTTTTCCTGCCTATGGCAGGGTCGGGTACCCATACGGGATCGGCTTATTGCGTTAGACACACCAGTTCTCGCCTAATCACTAAAGTTAAGCAACGCAACCCGACCTATTATTGGGACCGCTTGGAAAAACTAGGTACCACTAATACCCCAAAATCGTCGCATTAATGTGGTGTCTGCGCAGTCTCTGCATTAGAACTAAGCAGTGGACTGTGCTCTAAATGAACTTGTAGTTGAAGGGCCCTTAAAACACCAACGAAACAAAATCGGGTGCTCATCTTGTCCTTCTGAGTGGACTCATAGGTGATATATTGGATAGTATTTTTCCTCAGCCAGCTGCCAACGACAGCTGTAATCCCTTTGCGTCCTTGTCGTCGGCCTACTATACGTTTGGGCACTCCACCGACGCCAGGGGGCCAGCTCCTACACCTCAAATTTTGATTTGTTGGTGTTATAAGGTGCTTCAACTACAATTGTTATTAGAGCCCCGTCCACTGCGTAGTTCTAATGCAGAGTTGTGGACAGACGCTATACTGTTATGTTAGGAAAAAGTTATAGTTGGTGGAGGGGGACATTCACTTCCTAAAACAGTTCAGAAATTTTGGCAGTAGTTTTTCAGGACAATGCAAAGTTACATTTTTTTAAGTATATAGGGGTTGTTTCAACTATCGCATCGCATAACTCTAAAAAAAATGTGAAATTTTGATATAGGCTATTATGTTCCTATACCTAAAATTAAAAATACACTTTCAAAACTGCATTAATGAGTGTGCATCAATGGCCTAGGGCTTCAGGATGTTGTCTCAGGTATGGAGTTCAGCAAGTTGTCCTTCAACCCTTGAACTGCAAGGTCATTAGAGCCCCATCCACTCTGTAGGTCTAATGCAGAGACTGCCCTGATACTATACTAACAGTGGCGTCACTACGGGGTGCGGAGAATGCGGGCCGCCCAGGGTCACACCACCCACACTATGAGAAACGGATAGAAGAAGGAACAGAGCGGTTTTTCTTTGGGATGGGGGGGTGACACCACGGCATCATCGCACCGGGTGACGCCAACCCTAGCGACGCCTCTGACCCCACACAAGGTTTGAAGCATGTGGATTTCTACTATATACTTTTGAAAAGAATTCTTTCTGCATAGAGAAAAATATCTGTATACAAGTATATATTCCAATACCTGAGCCATAGTCAGAAAAACGGTTACGAATGATAGTGATTAGTGTCCCTTGTCAAGAAATAGTTGTAATATCAATGCCATTTATTTCCTTTAAGATGTACAGAATTATGTCACTGTCATGTTTCCGAAGTTACTGAAACGTGATGTAGAAGCATTTTCATCTCTGAAACATTGTCAAGTTATGGTTCATTAAATGCGAACTACGAGATATTTTAACAAACAACTACCCACGAAACTATATTGCAAACATCTAAACTTCAAGGCAGTTATTTACGTTTTATAGTAAAAATTTCTCATCCATTTATAGAATCGACAAGCAAATCGTAACGCCAAAACTGCCATAGAGACATTTTCCTTAAAAAAATAAAAAAAAGTAAGCCATCGACCACTGTTTTAAAATCCTAACATTGGCTAAGCCCCACATCATCTAACAAAATCATCATTGCATCTACCATGGTACAATGATGAATTGCAAACTAACCATCCGAAAAAGTGGTCGATAATTATCTCTCCCTCATATCTTTTTGGAAGGGGCCCACCCTGACAGTGTATTTTAACGCAGCCGGCTGCCAATATCGTGCTGCAACCCCTATTTTCATTTCTCATCAGCATATTTTTCTTCATTGGGGCACTTGTCGTTTGTTTCGTTCGTTGGTGTTTTAGGGCCCGTCAACTGCAAGGTCATTAGGGCCCCGTCCACTGCGTAGTTCTAATTCAGAGACTGCACAGACACTACACCAGTGCGACGGTTTTTGGGTATTAGCAGTACCCAGTTGTTAGCACTACCAAGCGGCCCCACATGTTAGCACTACCAAGCGGCCCCACATGTTAGTACTAGCTGCGGTTGCGTTGCTTTATGTCAGTGATCAGACGAGAACTGGTGTGTCCAACGCTATTTGCCGCTGGGCGGGGGGGCACTTGCTGTCCACTAGCACCAGAGAGTGAGCTCATGCACTTGGAGATTTGCCTATATTCACTTTCTGCAGTCATCACGAAGTACACGACCTTTACATCCGGCGGAAGGCGTTCAAGGGGTCGCTCAAGAACCCAACCCATCTTGATTTACTGAAAAATTAGGGAACCGCTAACGCGGTACCGGTAATCTAGTGAGCCACGGAGTGGGCCTCTTCAGCCACGGAGAAGGGTGGGATTTGTTTCGTTGGTGTTTTAGAGCCCTTCAACTACAACGGTCATTACAGCCCCATCCACTGCATAGCTTTAACGCAGAGTCTGCACAGACACTAAGCTGTTATGACGATTTTTGGGTATTAGCAGTACCTAGCGTTCCCAAGCTGTTACGACGATTTTTAGGTATTAGAGCAGTGTTTTTCAACCTTTTTATTGGAATGGAACCCTTTGGAGCATTTAGACTTTTCGCGGAACCCTTTGGAGCATTTAGACCTTTCGCGGAACCCCATACAGTGACAGAAAAAGGCATTAATTGATACAGATGTGTGTGTTAGCATTAGCAGTTGAATTTGTAACCTAATGTTTGAGAAACACCCGGAGATCAGGGTAGTCTCACACTGGAGCCGACTACGAGCGACTTTTAGGCTAGGCGCGCACTTGCGTTTTATAATCATGCGATTGTTTAGCCGCACAAATGGAACACATTGTTTTAAATTAAATCACACGCATATGCGACTTAAAAAATATAGCGCCTAAATAAACGCAACCAGACCTATTTTGATGGCGACACGATTGTCGCTGTTGTACAATGGGTCACCTTGATGGGAATGGGCATGCACACACTTGCGACTAACTAGTCGCACTGTTGTTGTGATCTTGTCAATGTTTTGTCTAGCTGTTGTCTAGTTGTTGTATAGTGTGTTGTTTAGCTCTTTTTTTGATACCATGTCTGACATTGCAACAGACGAATCCTGTGACGATAGTTTCATTGACAGTGTCATTGATACTGATCGACTGATTGTAGAAATTGAAAAAAGGCCAGCTATTTACAATAAAGTATTGAAGGAGTACAGCGATCGCAATTTGAAAGAAAGGCTTTGGGGAGAAGTTTGTTTTGGCGTCATCCGAAATTGGAAGGAACTTTCTGAGATAGAGAAGGCAAATAAAGGTACAGTAGTATTGAAACACTTCATTTAATTTTACATTGAAACATTTTGATTGAAACAATTAATATCAATGAAACATTATTTCATTAAAACCATATTATGTAAATAACCCATATCACAAACAATTTCCATTATTTCATTGTAATTGGGGGTATTTTATATTTTGGAATTACATTTGACAAATGAAAATCATAAAATAACTTTGGTTACCCACTACCTACAACATATCCATAATAACTTGTCTACAAGCTGTCTAGATGCTGTCATATTGCCAAGGTACTGAACCTTTAGGTGATACGAAATAATCTGCAAAGTAATCTCTTACTTTTATCCCATGTGAATCACCCCTTAATCCAACGTGGCTCACACATTCCAGTGGACATTCATAACACTCATCTTCAATTCGTATACCATCTCTCTTTCTGACAAAATTATGCAAAACACAGCATGCTTTTACAATGATATCAGCAAATGTTAGTTCCACATCCAAAGCCCTATGGAAAATGCGCCATTTATTGGCCATAATACCAAAAGTGCATTCCACCATTCTTCGTGCACGAGAAAGCCTATAATTAAAAACTCGTTTTTTCATTGTTAAATTTCTCCTAGGATAAGGTCTCAAAATTTGTTTTGATAATGAAAATGCCTCATCCCCTACAAGTACGAAAGGCATTGGTTTTGTGTTTGCATCATATGGAAGGGGTTGTGCTTCAGGAATATTTAATTCATCTCTTTTGAATCTCTGGCCAAAATTTGAATTTTTAAATACATTTGAATCACTGTTAGCACCATATGAGCCTATATCAACTGCAGTAAAGCAATAGTCACCATCAACGACACCAAGTAACACTATAGAAAAAAAATTTTTATAGTTATAGAAAAGAGAACCAGAGTTACAAGGTTTTTTCAATCGTATGTGTTTGCCATCTACAGCCCCAATGCAGTTTGGAAAATCTGTTCTGTTAAAAAATTGTTTCGAAATATCTTTCCAGTCCTCTTCAGTTTTTTCTGGCATATAAAGGGATTGCAGGCATTCCCACAATTGCTCACATGTGTTTCTGACTATTTCTCTAATGGTAGTAGTACCCAGCAGATACTCAAAATGGAGAGAATAGAAGCTATTACCAGAAGCAAGATATCTGAAAAAATTAATGATTGTTAGGATCAATCTAATCTATAAAATATATACACATATTTTATTCTTGCAGCAAAAGAAGTGCAAAGAAAATGGAAGAATTTGAAGGACTGCTTTGCAAGAGAGCTGGCAGCTCAACGAAAAGTAACATCAGGACAAGGAGCCAAAAAACGACGAAAATATGTCCATTTTGACTCATTATTATTTTTACTACCTTTGGTTCAAGGAAGGGTTACTACTAGTAACATTTCCATGAGTGCTGACACAGAAAATGAGCACTCTGCAGGTCAGTCCACTGATAATGGAAAGAGTGAAGAGGTTTTGACGCTGCCACATCATAAGAGGAAAAAGCAAAATGCAACATCTTATGAAACTTCATTATTAAATATTTTAAAATCAAAACAAGAAGAAGACAATGATGAAGATAGAAATTTTGCTTTGATGCTGGTTCCAATGCTAGGAAAGTTAAATGAAGACCAGAAACATTATGCCAAAGTTGAAATTTTAAATGTCATGAAGGATGCTAAATATTTACAATGTCAACCTGTTCAACATCTGATCATGCCATTGCCTTCTCATAGCAGATACTACCATCCTCCATCTAATCAGCATCCACATGTAATGCCACAGGGTCATGGCACAAACCAACCCCAGGGTCCAAAAAGTGCAGCAGTTCTGCAGAAATTTTATAATGAATTTGCAGAAAGTATTGCACCACCAGCTACCATATGTGAAAATGAATTGTTTTGTATTAATTAAAATAAAGTCTCATGTTGTGTACACGTTTTTGCCCTTTGTCAAACCAATAATCAATAAACCAATTTCAAATTGGAATTTACCTCAAGGTTACAGATAAACGTTCTTCAGGTGGAATTGACTTTCTCCATCTTGTATCATTATATGTAATTTTTGGCCCAATTAAATTAAGTAAAAATTCAAAACTATTTTTACTCATCCTATAATATTTAAAAAACTCACGTGGATGATCACATAGGTCATTATGTAATTTATAAAACTGTCCCTTCATTAATCTTTGGCTTGTTAAAGGGTGAACCCAGTAGCGTTGCTTACGTCTCTTTGCTTTTGAACGTAGCAAGAGAGCAACCACACATGTGGTTTCAATGAAATCCATGTTAAAAGTGATGAGTTCTGCGATTTCTAGGTCGCAGTGCGTGCATCACAAGAAATCTTTGCGACTGCGATTTTTCAGTTGCAGCAACAAAAAATCGCAAGTGCGCGCCTAGCCTTAGTCATGCGTAGTCGTACAAATACGCATGAACGATCCCATTCTTTGTTTCTTTATGCATCCTCTCACTTTGGCTGCGACTCAGTCGTCCGACTACGTGCATACACTTCCGACTTGCGACTAGATCCCAACTGGTTGGGAATTTTCGTCCGACTTTGTGCGACTTGCACAGTATCTGTTTTATAAGTTTCTTTTGCGCTTCTTATCAATGCTGCGGGGCATGAGTGGGGTTTTTCTGAAGCAAGTCGTCCGACCAAGTCGTGCGTAGTCGGAGTCGGACATAGTCGGCTCCAGCAAGACCTCCTAAACAGAAGGCCTTCTCACTGTTTCGTGACGTCATCCTAAGTAGTGCTAAGACCTACTGAAAATAATGATGAATGATGACGCTTGCCCTTACAAAGCAATGAGATATTTATTCATAAAATATAAAATAGATTTTAAATGCACATGTAAATATTGGTTTGACTGAATAGACAGCATGAAAATATTTATTTATTTTTAAATTTTTGTAAGAAACACATGCATTTAAAACACATACTTTAATGCTTAATTTTCAATTTTAACCTCTTGTAGACTTCTTCCTCTCAATATTATTATTTTGATTTTTTCCAATAGCTGTGCAAGTGTCTAAACCATAGGGAAGATTTGCTTATGTGTGGATTGTAGTGCTTCAATGGCATTCTTATTAGAAAATTTTTAAAATTAATTTCACATGAAAAATACTCATAAAAGGAGATTGTTGTTGTTGTTGTTGTTGCTTGTTAGGGTTTTAGGGCCCATTGACATCAGTGGTTATTAGGGCCCAGCAGGGGTGGATCCAGAGGGGGAGCAATGCTGCAATTGTTCCCCCCTCAGTGCTTCAATGGGGTACATATTTCAATTGACGCATGATTCAACTTTGCAACTGATGAGACATTTTTGAATTTCCTATTCCCATTTCTACACTGCCAGTCCAATCTACAGTTGGCTAAACCACTGAAGATAGGACATTGTCTAAAGGGCAGTAGAGGACCTATATAATATATGGAGACATGGTATGTATTCTAAGGGATTCTGAATATTTAAAAATATTTGGGACACCCATTTTTTGAAGGGCTACCCCCTTGATCTGCCCCTGGATCCACCCCTGGGTGCTCAAAAAGACATTCACCATGGAGGGAGAATATTCAGAGGGACAAGATGGGTACCCAACTCTACCATAGGCAGAAAAAGGGTTAGGAGCTTATGTATAGATGTTAGGCATACAAGTATACAGAACATATCTACCCTAACATGTATACCTAACATCACTAACCTAACCTAACATATATGCCTAACACAGCTCACCTAACATAACTAACCTAATCTAACATATATAACCCAACATACCTAACATAACATGTATACCTAACTTTTCTACCCCCTATGATTATTCTTTTCTTAAAATACATATGCAACATCTTGGCTGCCATATTCTTAGCTTGAATGATGTGCTTTGTGTAAAACATTAGTAAAAACATAGTGTATCTAATTTATATAAGCCTATGGGTTCAATATTAAATCTGCTTACCATTCAATGCTTGGTCAATCTGGAAGCCTTTCTGTTACTAGCTATAATCCATTTTGGGGTTTTGAAAAACTGAAAATATTAACTTTAGGTCCACTTCTGTAGTTTCTCTGGCATCCAGGCACAACACAATTACATGGCACAATCCAAATATTAGATGATTTACATTGGAAAATGATTTGAGTTTAAAAATTCAACTCAAATATAAATTTAAAAAAGACGCTTGAAATGCACACAATATGGTCGTTCACATAGTGTGCTAGCACTACTTTGTGTGACGTCACTAGCCAGTGACGTCACACTGCAAAGGCCTTGTTATCTAGGAGGCCTTGGCTCCAGTGTGAGGCTAGCCTCATCTTCGACAGACAAAAGTCGTTCTCGTTTCTTGTTATTTTTACATTTTACCTTGCCATTGGCGGAACCCATATGTTCCGCGGAACCCTGGTTGAAAAACACTGTATTAGAGGTACCTAGCGTTCCCAAACGGTCACGCATGCTTGGATTAGCTGAAGTTGCATTGCTCAACTTTAATGATCAGATGAGACCAGGGAGAAGGGTTCGAAGGGGCCTATGCTTGTAAAAGAATTTTGGAATCTCTATTTGGCGGTGACAATGAGAGTGCTATAAGTCGGCATTTGTCAAAGTGCGTTTGAATTTCTGGTGGTCTGCAACGTTTACAGATAAAGAAATATCCGATAAGCTTTTACAAGTGAGCCGGAATTAGAAACGTTTGAAAACCCTGTAATAGAATAGAACTCCCTGATATCTTATACTGTACCACAATTTAAGAAACAGAATAGGTAATCAATAAATGGTCATTACACACAGTATGGGAGAGGATAAGGAACTGGGCCCATTCAAAAATCCCTCCTCTTTCTATCCAACCATAAAAATGTGTGATTAATATTCAAAGGCAACCACTAAAATTAATGGGACCTTGTATTAGGAAGACTGCTATTCTCGTCAATGGCAACCTTGATACAAATACAATATTTAACCATGTTTCACGACTATTTTGAAAATGAATTCCTGGCATTCCATAAATTCATGTGACGAAGTACTTAGAAGAGATCCATTTTAGGTGAGTTAAAGGGCGAGGTAGCCTTGCGGATAACCACCCAATAGATTTACTAACTCCTCCAATTACTACGAATTTGAAGTACCCACAAAACAGGACAAGAATTTTTCCACTACGAATTACTTCAATACAAGGCAA
Source organism: Trigoniulus corallinus (assembly GCA_013389805.1). Classification (NCBI taxonomy): domain Eukaryota; kingdom Metazoa; phylum Arthropoda; class Diplopoda; order Spirobolida; family Trigoniulidae; genus Trigoniulus; species Trigoniulus corallinus. The sequence continues at coordinate 23,097,142 of JAAFCE010007744.1, forward strand.
ACCTCAAGCCACAAAATCACGACTTTATCAAGCGAGGACAGAGGGGTCTCTAGCGCACTTTCCGACGGACGGGAAGTAAGGATGTGGCCCCGGTGTGTACGACACCACACGCACAAAATAAAACTCTATATTCTTCTATCTCTCTATCTTCCCTCTATCTCAGTCATCCTTTCCCACCGATGGCAGGGTCGATTGACCATTTTTGCCTCACATCCGACCTAAGTTTATTTACCGTCGACCTATTTTTCTTCACTGTCGCCAAGGGCATATGGGAGTGGCGAAATGAGTTGCACACACCAGCTCTCAACTGATCACTCAAGTAACGCACCCCTAGCTAGTAGTACTGACATGCACGCGCGGATTCAGGGTGGGATTTTTGGGGTTGCAACCCCCCCTTCCCTGACGAAAATCCTGGATCCGCGCATGCTGAGATGGGTGGCCGCTTGGGAATGCTGGGTACCGCTAATATCCAAAAATCGTCTCATTAGTTTTGTCTGTGCAGTCACTCCGTTAGAACAACAGTATGTAAAAAATGTCTGTGTACACCATTTTCCAAGAATTATTTTGTTACTATAAAAAGTAACTGGTCAATGCAAAGAATTGTGTTTTAGATACAGTATATTGCAACTTTGTACCATGAAATATAACACAAGAATGATAAGTGCACTGTAATATTGGTTATGTTCTAAAAGAACAACAAAAGTAAGCAATCCTGGTAAATTTGCAGGCCAAAAAAGTTTCTGTACACCATTCATTTATTACCACATAAAGATCATTTACTGCATACAGTATACCTTAATGATCAGAATGGCCTCCATTATTTTGTATTAGTTCCCTAAGACGCTTTCCCATCATTGAAACTAATTTTCTTTCACATCTCTTTCAATTGAATTCCACCCTTTAATTAATGCTGCCTTCAGTTGGGTTTTATTTTTGATTTTCTGCTTTTTCAATCTTCTTTTTAGTTCTTCCCACAGATGTTCTATGGGATTCATGTATGGGGATTGGGGTGGAGTTTTCAGCTGTTTAGACATATTATAGAGCAACCATTTTTGAACTTTATGTACTCGATGCTTTGGATCATTATACTGCTGGAAGCTGAATGATGATCCAAGACCGCTAGTATCCAATAATCGTCGCATTAGTGTAGTGTCTGTGCAGTCTCTGCATCAGAACTGCACAGTGGACGGGGCTCTATTGACCTTGTAGTTGAAGGGCCCTAAAACACCAACGAACAACAACAAACAATCCTCCTTTTCCACTAAGGAATCAGTCCCTGCAGTTTGCCGGTTTTATTTAATATCACCCTGCATATATAGGTATCAATTACAGTAGGCCCTCTACTGCCTCTTAGACAATGTCTTACCTTCAGAGGTTAGCCAACTATAGATTGACTTGTAACTGTTGGACTGACAGTATAGGAATGGGGATTTAGGTCATCAGGTCGTCAGTTACACCCTGCTGAGGCACTAGGGGTAACATTTGCTGCATTGCTTCCCCTCTGGATCTGCCCCTGAGCCACAGTGGTGTTGCTTGCCTATATTAAAAGTTGCAGTGCACTTGCAACTGGATATTGAAGGAGTAAAATCCACTTGATGGTCGCGCTGTCCACAAACCGTTAAAAATTTATGATAAAATTCTGTTCAGGGTGTCAAACTGTTGTTTTTTTCGTTCCAGTTTCGATTAGAGCTGACGTCAAATATATGTTACGATTTTTCTTCTGGTAAAAAGTAACGGGTTCCGATTTCTGGATTTTGGTTTTGCTCCCAATATTAATTAGAAAAATTATTTTGTATTAAACATATTTTAAAATGCATTATGAGAAATTGTAAAATGAAGTGAAATTCTGATATTCATTATCATCATACCCTTATCCCGCCTGTGGCAGGGTCGGGTCTCGGGTCATCTGAACATGCTCTGACTGGAGCACCCCAGCCAGGCTTTTGGAACCTGCAGGAAATATTGACTGAGTTGTCTCTGGGGGGATGACGGCCTTTCCCACTGTTCCAACACTGCAATATACTGTACAACCAAAATAGATATTCAAAATAGATATTTTTGGCAGGTAAATTTACCTATCAAAAATTTGGAATTCTGATAATATATGACGAAATTCTGATATATTTTAAAAAATCGTAATATTATCTGTAATTGCTTCATCATAATCATACCTTTATCCCACCTGTGGCAGGGTCGGGTATCAGGGTTCTAGCCCTCCACTGTCGCCTATCACCCACCAGGTCCCCGCCCACTCCATACACTACCATATCCTTATGGACAACCTACTCCCACACTGCTTCTATGCCCCGGGTGCATTCCTGTAATGGGCCTAACAAGTGTCCATACCACCTCAATCTGCTCTCCCTCACTTTTTCCGCGATGTCCCCACGCTGAAGCTACCTTACACTGATCCTAAATAACGAAACTCTTGCATCCCTGTTACCCCCTCACCCCACAACGAATCTCACCTCCTTGCCCCTGACCAATAAAATTGAAAACTAGGTAGGCCTACTCCGTCTTCTTCATGTTCACCTTAAGGCCCCTTCTTTACATTGCTGTTTTATTGTCTTGTAGGCCCTTTTGTGCATCCTCCTTGGACTCTTCAAGCCTTCCCACATCATCAGCCTAATTCATCCTCATCATCCCACATGCATTCGCATTTCAGCTACTTATAATCTGCCTTCATGGCTCCTTCATACTTCTCATTACAATGACCTATGTAGCATAGCTGGTCAAATTGCAGCTCTATGAAACTTGCCTTTCAAACTTATTGGGACCCTCAGATCACACAGGACTCCTTTCACCATCCCCCATTCATTCTGTGTCACATCCAAGTATGAATATTCTCATTGCTCTGGAACATTTGCGCTAGGAACTTTACCTCTAGCATCTTTGTCATCTGGTGACAAAGATACGAATGAGTGTGTCACCTTTAGTTCCCTTCCCAACTAAACCCAAATACTGTTTTTCCTCATGGCTTCTTCAGGCCCCCATTGCTATCACTGCTCTAATATCGTTTAGGCCCTTTTCTACTTGTTCCGTGTAGTTACTAATTCTTTTACAGCCTTCAAGAATACTTTGCAATGAGATGCCTATTCTCCCAGACAAGTCAACAGTTCGTCCACAATCAGAATCGACATATGGCTGAATCTTGATGCACCCCAAACATCTCTGGGAAGCTTCCATCATTTTCCAATGTAGTCCTTACATGGCTATGAAAGCATCACACATGCCCTGCACTATATACTGTATCTTTCTTCTACATCCATTTTCATTAATGCCTCCCACACTACCAGTCATGGAACACTTTTAGGCCCTATAAGCGTTCTCCAAATCAACAAAGATTGCATGCAGATCCTATGTGCTTTTCTATCATGTGCCCCAGAATGAAGACTGACACTAGTTCTATCCTGAAGTCGACATTCTGTTATTCCCTTCCAGACCTTCATGGAGTGGCTCATTAGCTTAATGCCTCTATAGTGACCACTGTCCTTAACATCATGCTTTCCCTTGAAGAGTGGTATTACTCAACTTTATTCCCTAGCCACCTGATTTCCTGTGATCCCTAGGCTATGCCATACTTCAGTGGGGATTCCATTTAGGCCAAAGGCCTTTTGATCTTTCATCCTCATAGCGCCCTGACTAGCAAATGGTAGGGGAGACAAAAGTTACAGGGGTAAGCAGTTGCATAAATCTCCAATATTGTTAGTAAGCGAAATATGAGGCAAATATCAGATCACCTGAGAGAAATTTCCCATCTCCTGGGAAATTTGTATCATATCTGTAGAAGGGGGAAAAGGTGTGAACTGGTGCAAAATAAGCGAAGGTTTATAACTTTCTATTTTTCTAATAATTTTAAATAGAGCAGCAAGGAAGAAGCCATGAAGGCAGTTTACAAGTAGCTGAAATGCGAATGTATGTGGGATGACGAAGAGCTCATAGAATTAGGTTGATGATTTGGGAAGGCTTGCGGAGTCCAAGGAGAATGCATAAAAGGGCCTACAAGACATTAAACAGCAATGGGAAGAAGGGCCCTTAAGGTGAACATGAAGAAGACAGAGTACCTAGCTTTCAATTTTAGTGGCCAGGGACAAGGGGGCGAGATTCGTTGGGGGGTGAGGGGATACCAGTGTTGCAAGAGTTTCGTCATTTAGGATCAGTTATTCAGAGCAATGGGGAGGTAGATTCTGACGTGACGATAAGATTAATGCAGGATGCCCAAAGTGGAGACAGGTAAGTGGGGTCCTGTGCGACCGCCGGGGTCTCAATAAAGTTGAAGGGCAAAGTTCCCATGAAAGGCAAATGGAAGTAGTTGAGATGTGAATGCTGCATTACATGAGTGGGGTGTCACGAGCTGATAGCGCTGTGGGCAAAGTTTATTAGAGGGCACTGTTTACAGTATATTTCAGTACCTTTAAAAGGCACTCCCCACAGATAACCCAGCCAATATTCCTGTGGGTTCCAGATGCCTGGTTGGGGTGCCCCCAGTCATAGCATGTTCAGTAGACCCACAAACCCGATCCTGCCATAGGCGGGATAAGGGTATTGTGATGATGATGATGAAGTCAATCAGTGCGCCGTTTATTAGAGGGCACTGTTAATTAGAATAAATACGGCAGTTTCATTTACCCCCACTGAGCTTTCAGTACTGTACATTCTTTATTCACGCCTCTGCTAAACACAGGATATCTCAACACCAACAAAAGTGTAAAATCGATAATAAGTTGCTCCCTAGGAAACTACTATGGGTTGAACAATTTGAAGAACAAAAGAACTATTGACAATCAAAACATGAGAAGTTGTAATTTCTCTATAGGTAAACAGTTTCAATGTCGTCATCATTCATTAGGTGCCTAGAGAGAATACAGTAGATGCCACAATAAATTTGCATGATCTTCAAAGGCATACAGTATGACAGTTGTGCGTTAGAAAGACTGCTGCAACTCTCAAAGGTAAATGTAGAAAAGAATTTCAATCCGTAATGACGACATAAAAGTCTTTATGGGAATCAAGAATGTTGCCTAAAAGCAATATCGAAATCGTTTAGTCTGCCACGGGACAGAAAATAGAAATAGTTCACAGTGATAAAACAGCGGCAATTTACGATTTTGTCGCCTCTGGGCTAAATTGCTCCGATGCTCCTTAAAACGTTGCTCAAATTCCTCCTGCTATGAACATGCCCTAAAGATTCTTTTACTTCTGTTCACGAGTACGGTGTAGTGTTGAGACCATATTATTATTGTTATGATCATCAAAATTTGCCGCACTAGGCTATAGTTTTTTGGCCCAATCTCAATTTCGCCACTGGCGATCAACATAAAAAAATGATAATACTTTTCATACCTCTTCTAGATAAGTAATTTTTAAGGAATAATAAAAGCTCTTGGATTCTTAAATTGTAAAAGAAATTTCTACGTATAGTAATTCTCTAAACAACCACATTAAGAATTCATTCTGGGCATCAAGCATGTGTCTATTTCTAAGTAGGGAGGTGCATAGCCCGCCATGCTTTACGGCAGTTATTTTGGACGGTGATATCCTGTTGTTGTCATCCCCAAGCCAGAGGCAAAGCAACTCCTAACCCTAGTCCCGCCTGTGGCAAGGTCGGGTCTGCAGTTGTAGCCCTCCACTCCCGTCTATCCTCCCACTAGGTCCCTGTCCACCTCACACACTGCAATTTCCTTATGGACAACCGGCTCCCACGTCTGCTTCGGTCTCCCCTTTCCCGGGTGCTTCCAACCACCTGGATTGCTGAAATACTGTAGACCTAACGAGCTCTTCCTCTCTTCTCATTATTTGTCCATACCACCTCAACCTACGTATCTCAACCATCCACAGGCTACCTACAGTACAGTATTATACTGTATGTACTGTATACTCGTTCTTAATCCTATCAGCTCTCGACACCCCACTCATGTACCGCAGAATTCACATCTCAGCTACTTGCATTCTATTAACGTGACTCTACCTCACTGCCCAAAACTCTGATCCAAATACTGTATTTACTGTAGCATACAGTAGCTGGTATAAGCACTGACCTACAGTATAAAACTTCTCTTTCAACTTCATTGGGATCCTCTTATCACACAGGACTCCTCTTACCTCTCCACTTCAACCATCAATTTTGATTCTATGGGTCACATCAGAGTCCCTGTGAATGGACACAAGGTTGCCGACTAAAGCTACAACCCCTATGCTTATTTATCGCCGGTCTACTATTCATTGGGGAATTCCACCGACGCCAAGAAGTGAGCGAGCTCCTACACATGGAAATTTTGCCTCACCTATACGTTTCATAGTATACTGTAGTTCTTTTACGTGCAAATGTCATCGTGCACCACATGGGACCTCGGTTTTAGTTCTCATCCGAAACAAAACACATTCGAGGCCTGTCTCTCTTTTTCTCTCTCGCACTCGCGAGGTCTTACCACCTCAGTCCAGTATCGAACCTAGAACGACTGATGCAGTTACCATGGTTGCTAGGCACTACTTCACCCTGGTGGATTCTCAAGCCGTAGGGAGGAATAAAAACGGCGTAAGGCCACTTCAAGATGGTTGGGAAATGGAAATTGAAATTCGGTCGACATTAGCAATTACAGTACAAGGGACATAAACATCATGCTTAGGAACGAAGACATTCCAAATCATTTGATGAGGGGAATTCATAAAATATTGAATTCCCGGGTTTTCAAGTTTCGTACTAGGGTAGTACCGTGTATAGTAGGGACAGTCTGTGGGCGGGGAACATCGCGAAGATGAGAGACTAGATTGAGGTGGTGTGGTCATGTTGTTGGGAAGAGAAGAGGAGGACCTAGTTAGGTCCATCATGGGAATGAAGGTGGTTGGAAGTACCCGGGGTAGGAGTAGCTCAAAGCAAACGTGGGAGGAGGTTGTCCGTGAGGAGATGATAGTGTATGGGGTGGACGAGGACCTGGTGGGAGATAGCTCCCCTAAATAGTTTCTCCTTGTGACGTATTTTTGAACAGACGACTTAAATTAAGTTTGGAACCCCTTTGCTGCTTAACCGCATTCAGTATTTTCCTACATGGTGCTGGTTACCCAATAATAGACCTCTACGAACTGGTTGCCCAATAATAGACCTCTACGGACTGGTTGCCCAATAATACACCTCTGCCTCAGCCAGGGTTGATTTTGTAAATATGGACTCATAAAGTCGAGTCGCTATCCTCGGGGAGCCCCAAAACAGGCCCAAGCAACTATTTTTTTTTATTAACCCTCTATTGCTACACAGGGGTACTGGTGTACCCCAGGGCTTTTCTTTTTCCTCTCTCTTCACTGTTGGTGACCCTGGCACAATGGGATTCACTGTATTTTCACATGGTAGTTGGAACTTTCTGATAAGCCACAGATGGGTGGTTAATTACTTTTCATTATTCAAATAATGATGGGTGGGGTACTCCTATACCCCTGTGTAGCATTTGTGTAATGTTTAGATGGCCATAGGAATTGCAGGGAAAGCTGCACGCCTTGCAGGAAAAGCCATTCACAGCGCATAAAGGGCAAAATATCCATTTTCTTTAAATTGGTGTTTAAAATTGTTGAAATTGCTTATAATGATACTTCTTCTATGTTTCTGAGCACTGATTGAATTATTCTTTCATAATATTGCACTGGAGAACTGGGTTTGAAATTGGGGTACACCTGTACCCCTGTGTAGCATTATGGCAGTCATTTTCGAACAGTAGCATTGCAGGGTTAAGGTTGGCTTTTTTTCATATAAACATATGGCCCTCGCAGAAAAAGGTTGGCTGTCTCCTTCATTCAGTCAAAGAATTTGCATGACAAGGGTTCCAATCCAGAAGAGAGCGGCTGTTTTACGTGGATACGCGAGATCTCGTCTGATCACTGAAGTTAAGCAACCCAACTGGTTAGTGCTAACATGGGTGGCCGCTTGGGAACATTGGGTTCCACTAATAACCAAAATTCCAATTATGCAGTGGACGGGCCGTAATGGCCATTGTAGTTAACGGCCCCTAATTCAGTTTTATTAATGAGACACAGAACAGACATCAGCTTGACTTTCAAACCTACAGTAATTTCTCCTCCGAAGGAAAGGAAACAAGAAGTAGGGTTGAACAGACATCTTACTGTATATATTCAAACAACTGAACCTGGAGGAGACAGGTAAAATTAGATGGTTTACCTGTGAATGTCTTTAGAAAGGATGTCAGAAATTGGTGTTCACAAAATTGAAGAACGGCTGTTACACTCTCTGATATAAAATGGGTACCAAATTTAGAGCAACGAGGCTTTGATACCAATCATTAACTATCCCAGTGCTGCGTTATATCCGTGAGGAGGTCCATGTTATGAAAAAAAAACAGCTTACAAATCAATATTCGCTTTCAAGACAGCTGGTTTCCAAAAAGTAATTTCTTCGACGAAATTAGCCTAAAATCTTATTATAAAATCTTGATCAATCACAAAGTCGCGACCTCATGTAATATTGAAGTGCCGAAGTTGTTATAAAAAGCGTGATGCGGCGTTAAATTTCTGTACAACGCCACATGAAATGCAGTGTGTCTGAAATGAGGGAGGAAAGACGGGATTTGTGAACAAGTGCCCAACTGTTGTGAAATCAGCTGTTTTGTATGGCTATCAGTTCTGCACAGTATCAAAAAAACAATAGTACAGCAAAACCTGCCTAAACCAGACCTCGCATAAAAATGAAACCTGGGCAAACGGAAAATAAATTTTGGAATGGAGCAATTTTCAATTTAAAATAATGCCCTACACCAGAAAACTACCTAATGCAGAAACGGAATAATTTTTGGGAGCCGTTTGCATAAATAACCAGATTAAGATGGAATTTTTTTGCATTATACCAGGGCATCGAACCGGAACGAAACCGAAAGCCTAAATCCGGTAAAACCGTTATTTTTGCTCGGAACGAAAACCGGAACCGAACCGAAAAAAAATATCGCTCTTATCGGTTCGACACCTTTGGAAAGAGGGGAGGGAGGTGGGGCTTAAGGTGAATATGAAGAAGACTGAGTAGGCCTACCTAGCTTTGAATTTTAGTGCCCAGAGGTAACGGGGGGTGAGATTCGTTGTGGGGTTGGTTGATACGAGTGGTGCAAGAGTTTCGGTATTTAGGATCCGTTTTCCGGAGAAATGGGGAATAGATTCTGACGTGACACCATCCTGCATCAGGGTAGTGGGGTCCTGTGCGACATACGGGTGCAACTAAAGTTGAAGGGCAAAGTTGACAGAACTGTCGTTAGGCCTGCTATGCTTTATGGCTCAGAGTGTTGGGAAGCTAGGAAGAACCACGAAAGGCAGATGCAAGTGACAGAGAGGCATATGCTACGCTACATGAGAGGGGTGTCACGATCTGACCGAATCCGAAACTAGTAAGTTAGAGGTAGCTTAGGAGTGGGAGACATCACAGAAATGATGAGAGAATTGCTTGAGGTGGTATGGGCACGTGATGAGGAGGGGAGGGGAGGAACTTATTAGGTCCATTACGGGACTGCGGGTGATTGGGGGCACCAGGGGTGGAGGAAGACCGAAATGGCCATGGGAGCAGGTGGTGTAAAGGGACATGGAGGCATGCGGGGTGGTGGGGGACTTTGTGGGGGATAGACAGGAGTGCAGGATTAGAACCCGTAGACCCAACCCTGCCTCAGACGGGATAAGGGTGAGATGATGATGAAGGATATTTTAAGTATAATGTACTGTATTTTAACCGAAAAACCGTAAACCGGAAAAACCAATATTTTTACTGGAACGAAAACCGTAACAGAACGGATATATTTATTTGACGTGAGCCGTAACCGAAACCGGAACGAGAATAACGGTTCGATGCCCTGCATTATACAGTACAATGCAGGCATTAATTTTGATAGTGACTGTGCATGCACCAAAGTTCACTTTAAAAGACAGGTGGGGGCAGAGTAACTTTTTTATTTACCGACTTTTTTTAACATTCTAATCCAAAGTTATCTATTTTTTTGTAATTAGTTTTATTAAAACACAACCCTTTGTAAAATGGAAACCTGTAAAATCGGAAAAAATATGCGAACGATCAAGATGCGTTTCAGACAGGGTTTACTGGCAGAAATTTACATGCTGCCATATGTCTGTTGAATGACAAAGCAAGACGATAGAGAGAGCAAGGTTATGATAGATAACGTTGGCCACTCAGAGCGATAGGCAATCAAATTTAAGTATGGCTGTGACGTCACTGTGGAAGCACTCACTACTAATATACAGTAAAGAGACAACACTAATAATTAAGGTTCACACATTTAAGACAACCAAGAAAAGTATTTTATCAATAGTAAACCAAAGCAGTACACAAATAAACATAACAAAACTCCTCACCACGATTACTGAAGTTCATTTTATTTCTGGGTGCCCCAAATTTGGTGAAATGTCTTTATTACATACTGCAATAGAGGACCTGGCAACCTTCTAATTAAAAAGTAAATCTTATTTAATGTAAGTTACTATGCATTTATTTGCCAATGATATCTGAAAAATTACTGACTGCAGAGGACAAGTAGAGAAGGGCCTAAACCATATTACAGGGGTGATAGAAAAGAGAGGGCTTAGGAGAAACATGAGTATTTAGCTTTCAATTGGGAAGGACAGGAAAAAATGGTGAGATGGACTCTGATGTTATCCATAGAATCAATGGCAGATGGTTCAAGTGGAGACAGGCAAGTGGATGAGTCCCGTGTGATAGGAGGGTCCCAATCAAGTTGAAAGGGAAGTTTTACAGGGCAGTGGTTAGCCCAGCTATGCTATATGGATCAGGGTGGTAGGCAAAGAGGAAGAGCCACATCAATAGAATTCAAGTAGCCACGATAAGAATGCTGTGGCACATGAGTGGGGATCTTGAGAGACGATAGATTTAGGAACGAGTATATTAGAGGTAGCCTGGGGTTAGTGGGCATCATTGAAAATGAAGAATAGGTTGAGGTGGTATGAACACATAATGAGAAGAGAAGAGGAGGAGCTCGTTAGGTCCATTGCAGGAATTCAGGTGCTCAGAAGCACTTGGGACAGGGGAGTAGGAAGCAGACGTGGGTGGAAGTTGTCCACAAGAATATGGAAGTGTGTGGGATGGGCGAGGACCGGTTGGGAATAGACAGCAGTGGAGGGCTCAAACATGCAGACCCGACCTTGCCACAGGGGGATACGGGTATGGGCAGGGATTATTGTAGCATGACGCAACATTTCAGAAAATGTGCCACCACAATGGAAGTATTACATATGCTACGATAATACCCAAGATTTTACTCAACATGTTACAATAATACCCAAGGTCCCATGGGTAGGCGCCATTACTGGAGTATGTATCCCTGAAGCTATATGGGTGAGCAACATAGGAAGCGCTTGAAAATGGTGAATGACGTTGACACTCACCAGACTTCATGGAGGCTGCAGAAGCCAGCTGGACTTCTCTCGCATCCATGCATTTGTGGCGTCATGCGATAATACTAGGGTGACCATCCGTCCCAAATTTTAGCTCTGCATCCATATGGTTTTGCGTCCCGGAAAATGTCCTGAAATTAACAATCCGTTTAGTGAATTGTCAAAATAAATTTAGCATCTATAGTATTTTACCATACAAATGGCTGAAGTGGAGACAGGCAAGTGAAGTCCTGCATGTCCAATGGCTACCAATAAATTGAAAGGCAAAGTTTACTGAACTGTTGTTAGGCCAGCTATGCTGTATGGCTCAGTGTTTGGCAGTCATGAAGAATCATGAAGGAAAATGTAAGTGGCCTGAGATGTGAATGCTGTGCTACATCAGTGGGGTGTCACAAGTGGACAGCACCCAAAACGACTACATTAATGGTAGCTGGGGTAGGAAACATCACAGAAAACATTAGAGAAAATCGGTTGAGGTGGGATAGGCATGTGATGAGGAGGAAGTTATTCTCCCCATTATAGGACTGCAGATAACTGGTGGTACCAGGAGTAGGAGAAGCGGGGGATAGACGGGAGTGAAGGATAAGAAGGGAGCGGCGAGTTGCGTTGGACACACCAGTTCTCGTCTGATCACTGAAGTTAAGCAACGCAAGCCCAGTTAGTACTGACATGGGTGGTCGCTCGGGAAAGCTGGGTACTGCTAATACCCAATAATCGTCGCATTAGTGTAGTGTCTGTGCAGTATATGCATTAGAACTATACAGTGGACGGGTCTCTAATGACCTCGTAGTTGACGGGACCTTAAACTCCAACAAACAACAAAAAACAAAAGGATAAGAACTCACCGACCCAACCCTGCCACAGGTGAGATAAGGGTGAGATAATGATGAATATTTCCACATATGGATTGTATTATTTTTTGGAGCCTTTCATTGGCAGCATTGGGTATATAATGATATGCCATTTGAAGCATATTTTTATGTGTGCAGAGTAGAGTTGTGCAACGAGTCTCGAAAAAGAAAACATGTTTGGGCTCGCTCACTCTGTGTAATGAGGGAGTTAGCATAGTATTTTTAAGTAAACGAGCTGAGAGTGAGTCTCGCCTCACATTGTGGGCGAGAATGGGAGAGAGAGTCATTAACTTAATATATGTTTAATTAAGTCATACTTTTATAATTATTTTGTTTTTCTCAATAAACTCAATACAAGAGCAGCCGAGCCCAAGACTCAAATTTTTTAAATTGGTAAGAAGGGTCGAGCGAGATTCATTCACATAAATTCCCCAAGCGAGAGTATTCCTGATACCCCTACTACGATATGAGCAAGTGAGCTTCAAGCATACGTTTATTCCGAATTATGCACAACTCTAGTGCAGAGGGACGTATGAACCAAATACAACTAATCATCTTTGCAAATTATTCATACTTTCAATATTTTTTAACTGTATTTGTATGTTTTGTTTTCAATTATTTATTTTTAAAATAATTTTTTGAAAAGACCTTTTGAAAAAGATTTTGAAAATTGAAAAAAAATTCTTGGTTGATGAGGGGAGGGGTCAATGTCTCGGAGTGGTCTGCAGAAAAAATGGTCACCCTATACAATACCCACTGTGTGACCAAGGCAGGGTAGCATGTTCATGGTGAGGTAACAAAACAGAGAAGGAAACTTCGTTTGTTGGCCAGTTGGGCCAACCATGCTACAGACTCGTAGCCCAGATGTCCCAGATGCCCAGATCTCGTCTGATCACTGAAGTTAAGCAGCGCAACCCAAGTTAGTACTGACATGGGTGGCCATTTGGGAAAACTGGGTACCACTAGTATCCAAAAATCGTCACATTAGTGTAGTGCCTGCATAGTCTCTGCATCAGAATTACACTGTGGACGGGGCTCTAATGACCTTGTAGTTGAAGGGCCCTAAAACACCAACAACCAAACCAAACAGACTATACAACATGTAGGGTGATTGGGAGGAGGAGTCAAAGGTTGGATGGTTTCATCACACAAGCCTACAGACTACTCAATAGTGTGTGGCTGGCCTCACCAATGCAAACTGCATTGTATATCTAAAGTATGTCCATTAAGTACAGTAGAACTCAAATTATCCGAATCAATTGGGACTGGACCCCATTCGAATAATTGGATTTTTTCCGAAAAAAGGGTCTAAATGGGAGAAAATGGGACGTGTACGTGTACCATACTGTAAACGGAAGTCATTCCTTGCTGAACATCTTGGTCAAAGTAAGCTGTTTGACTGTTAGGATCCGTTTTCAGGCAGCCAAGTCGCACATTGTTTTGAAAATCGCAGTACGTTTCCTCGTAGTTTTTTTTTCTAAAATTCTGAAAGTGATTCGGATAATTGGCGAATCGGATAATAGGAGTTCGGAAAATTGGAGTTCTACTGTAAATTGTTATTAATCTATTTGCTAGTAAAATATCTGAAATTTAATTTTTAATATATTTTTTAATCTACCTATGGTTATTTTTCCTATTTGTTCTCGCATATAGCACAAACTTAGGGAAGCAATCACTTATATAATACCAGTGAAGTATATGGAAGGTATGCTCCTAAGGTAGAGGATTTGTTTGTGGTTTAGGGCCCATCAACTTCAATGGTCATTAGGGCCCAGAACGACAATCACCATGGTGGGGGGTGTAAATGGCCATCCCACCATGATGAAAACAAATAAGGGCAAAAGCCCACTAAAGGTAATACAATTAAAAGGAAATAGCCAAATAATTAACAGGCAATACCTTAAGTAAAGGCAAAAGCCAAAAACAGACACAAAAAATAGGCAAAAGCCTATTTGTTGTTGTTGTCAGAGTTTAAGGTCCGGTCAACTACGAGGTCATTAGAGACCCGTCGACTGTATAGTTCTAAAGCATATACTGCACAGACACTACACTAATGTGACGATTATTGGGTATTAGCAGTACCCCGCTTTCCACCCATGTCAGTACTAACTGGGCTTGCATTGCTTAACTTCAGTGATCAGATGAGAACTGGTGTGTGCAACGCAACTCCCCACTCCTGGAAAAAGCCTAAACAGACAAAATATAGGAAAGGCAAAAGCAAAAAACAGACAAAGCTGAAATGGGCAAGAGCCTAAACAAGCACAGAAATAAAAAGGCAAAAGCCAAAGTGGATACAGACATAAAGAAGCAAAAGCCAACACAACACAAAAGGAAAAGGCAAAATCCACCAGAAAAAAAGGGTCAGTATTAGATTTTGTGAAAGAGGCCAGCCTCTTTCACAAATACAAGTGAGTTCTCAACTCCCTGGGGGTTATCCGAAGTGAGGTAGAGAGCTCTGGACTGACCCCCAGTTGGTATTCAAGATCACAGTAACTCTCACAGTGACTAAAGATGCGTGCTACTTTGAGAGCTCCCAACAGAAGTCACACCACAGATCATTCTCACCCCATAGTATGTAGGAGTGGGTGAGGAAAGTGTAACCAATTTGCAGCCAAGCAAGCACAACCTCCTCCCTCCATGACTGGCATTACAAGGACACCCAGTGCAGTGAAGTGTCCTTCAGTGTGCAGAGTTTGTTGGTGGTCTCTGCAAACGACTGGGACAGCCATTGTGCATGGATGGCCCACCACACCATCAGGAGAGCATCAGAGGAGGGGACAGTAGTGTCAGGTACTTCTGGCAGGTGGGCCACCTGATGGGCATGGGCATCTGCCCTCTCATTGGCCATGATGCCAACATGCCCTGTCTTGCTCTGCTGATGAATCATGAGCAGAGAACTGTTCACACCCTGGACGATGGCATGTCTGTTATAAAGCAGGGGTGGCCAACAAGTCGATCACGATCGACTGGTTGATCACGAAGCCAATTTTGTTCGGTCACTCACGATGTGTTGACTTTACACCTGCCTCGGTGTCAGTGGTTCTAGGTTTAACACTGGACCAAGGTTGGTCCAGTATCAAACCTCTCCCTCCCCACTTTGACTATGTCTATGACAACAAGTCGATCACGGCACTTTATTAAGATAAAAAGTCGGTCGCAACACATTTTTCAGATAAAAAGTAGATCTTATGTACACAAAAGTTGGCCACCCCTGCTATAAAGGGTGTGCGACAGTTGAAGGGAGGATAGGGAGCCAGTCGCAACCACAAGGTGTCAGTGATTCAAACATCGGATGAGTTCTAGCTCACAGCTCTGCAGTTAAGACACTGGCGACGCCTGGAAGGCGGCCCCCTATGAGATGACCAGTTGTTAAGACTGACCAACCAACAGAGGTGTCATCCTTTGACCGTTCTTTTTAGGTGTTTGATGGTATTCCACTTTTCCAATATTCAATACTGTATTTTTTATTCCCATAATGGGAACACTCCTTAGAAACATCCCCAGCTTGCAATGTTTCCCACATAGCCTGGCTGTATAGCGTCTGTTTTGTTTTCTGTCATGTTTTCCAACATACAATTATGGTGGGATTAAGGTACAAAGTACAAAGAAACGAGGTACAAAGTTCAGCTGTGCAGATCACCTTAGCAAACTCTGAAATTGTTTGGGATGTTATTTGTGCTTCATATGCCTAAATCCCTAACCTGCAATTAAGTACATGGCAAAAGGCCCATATACTTTGAGGTATAGGCATCTATACTAGAAGAATTTTCGTTGGTGCCATCATGTAGACTTTCCCCTTCACGAAAGAAAACACTCTTTGCATTCAAGCAAAAGGAACAAGAAAGTGCCAGGATCGAACCTATAGACAAAGAGCAACGATTAAAACAAAATGTCAACAGATATACCCAGGAATGGTGGCCAGACGACGGCAGTGGTATAGGCATTCAGGCTGCAGAATTTCTGACCAACTCAACGCCAGGAGGTGTTCCTACACTTGAGAGTTTTATCAATCTACATCTTCATTTTACTTGGAGTATAAAAGCACAAGCAGGACCAGTCCTTCACTTTCTTTCTGACGAAAGTATTACTGTCATCGTCCAATAGGGCATTTGAAAAAGGCGGTCCAGTGAAGGGTTAAAGTCCAAATTGAAGTTTCCCAGTAAAACGGTCATATCGGTAATGGGACATCTCTGACGTCAGTCCTCAGTAGTCAGTGGTCTTTGCAAGAAACTTAGTTGCTTTTGTGAGTTTCTAACTGTATGATTACTATTACTACATTACAAAAAAGTAGTGCGTCAGTGTACAAACACATCATCAAAAACGCCTGAATAGTTATTTATGTGCACAATAACAAAAACGATCAGTATAAATGGCTTCAACTTGTAAATCGAATGCAAGTAGCCGAGATGCGAATGCTGCGGTCAGTGGCGTAGCCACAGGGGGAGGGGTTTGGGGGGTTAACCCCCCTGGGCCTCAAATATAACGAAGCGGTATACACCATATCGAGTCATATCCCCCCTCGGAAAATCCTGGTTCACCCTATCGACAGTCATATCCCGCACCCCTTCAGAAAATCCTGGGGAGTGGCGAGTTGCATTGGACACACCAGTACTCGTCTGATCACTGAAGTTAAGCAATGCAAGCCCAGTTAGTACTGACATGGGTGGTCATTGGGAAAGCTGGGTACTGCTAATACCCAATAATCGTTGCATTGGTGTAGTGTCTGTGCGGTCTATGCATTGGAACTATGCAGTGGATGGGTTTCGAATGACCTTGTAGTTGGCGGGACATTAAACTCCAACAAACAACAACAATAACAGAAAATCCTGGCTATGGTACATGTGTGGCATGTCAAGGGCAGATAGAATTAGGAATGCATATATTATAGGTAGCTTGGGGGTGGTGGTCATCACTGAAAAGATGAGGGAGAATAGGTTCAGGTGGTATGGACACTTAATGAGAAGAGAGGGAAGAGGAGCTTGTTAGGTGCATTCCAGGAATGCAAGTGGGCGGCAGCATCCGGGGTAGGGGGAAACCAAAGCTGACGTGGGAATGGTGTGTGGGGTGGACAGGGACTTGTTGGGAGACAGATGGGAGTGGAGGGCTAGAACCCACAGACCCGACCCCACCACAGGCAGGATAAGTGCATAATGATGATGATAAATGGCTACAACTTGCTAGAAAAGATCCACATATTTATCCACCATGTCTTCAATATATTTTTCTGAAGATTATGTGATCATGACGTCATGACTGTGTGGTTCGTGTCAACTAGCGTATTGTCCGATAACAATGTATTGTAGCCACCCTACTGCCTCTGTTGATTGAATTCAAACGGAAAGATTTCAGCATTCCACTTAAGCTAGGTTGACATGGTCAAAGTGCACTTGGATAAAGTACACTTGGGCACTATTAATGCGTCACTTGGATGCAACTTGGACCATGTATACCCTTGATCAAAGTTAACTTGGATGGCTAGGACCCATCCAAGGTGAGTAAGACAGCTGCCAACTTACTTTCATCATAGTGTAACTTGGATCAAATTTAAAATGGCTGCCAACATGCAACACGTGGAGGGTGAATGAAACATTAATGAAATAAGAAATAGAAAACCACCTAAGAAGTGGGCTGACAGAAAAAACATATAATTCTTGGAATTATATGACGATGAGGAATTGTCTTGGAGCATAAAGCTGACCAACTATAAAAGGAAAGGTGTAAAATATGCTGCAATTCAATGGATTGTGAATAACATGAGTTGGCAAGGGTGAGTAGAAAGTTAGATTCCTGAATTTGGTGAGGGTGAGTGGAGTCCTGTGTAATAGGAGGGTCCCAATCAAATTGAAAGAGAAGTTTTATTGGGCAGTGGTTAGGACCGCTTTGCTATATAGATCAGAGTTTTGGGCTGTGAGGGAGAGCCACGTAAATAGAATGCAACTAGCCGACATTCAAATGCTGCAGTTTATGAGCGGAGTGTCGAGCTGATAGATATGAATGAGTATAGGCGCGTTTTGGCGATTGACCAAGTCAACTTTGGTCACATTGTTTTACAAACAATGCGTTTTGGTGGTGCACAAACCGATTTGGTCCGTCGCTTTGGTCAACTTTGGTCAGACCAAAGGATGACCAACATGACCAATATAAAAGCATGGTCTGTGCGTTTTGTCAAGGAAAAATAAAAATGGCGGCATACTCCAACCAGTTGTAGCAGATTATAGGAGGTACCGGTAGCAAGTTTAAATTATACAAATCCATCTGTTGTATTAATTTAGTGATATTTGAATTTGGGAAATTATTTTTTTTAAGTTTATTGAATTCATTATTTTTTTAACTTTAGTGAATTCGTTTTTTAGTTCGATAATTGCTTTAGTTTAGTGGATTTTGTTTTCATTTTAGTGAATTCCTATTTTTTTAGCATAGTGGATTCATTTTTTTTATTTTAGGGAATTGTTTTTATATTGTAGTGGATTTGGTTTTAAGTTAAGGGAATTCATTTTCTTAAGTTTGGTGAATTCCTTGTCACGGGTCCTAAAATGTCTGACCAAAGCGTTTTGGCGATCCCTTTTGGTCAGACCAAACATGATATTGTGGTCAAACCACAATTGACCAGGTCAATCACGAAAACGCGCCTTATATTTGAGGTAGTCTGGGGATGTGGACGTCAAGAAGATGAGGGGCAAAACGTTGAGCGACGAATTGCATTGGACACACCAGTTCTCGTCTGATCACTGAAGTTAAGCAGCGCAACCCCAGCTAGTACTGACATGGATGGCCGCTTGGGAAAACTGGGTACTGCTACTGCACAAAAATCGTCCCATTAGTGTAGTGTCTGTGCAGTCTCTGCATAAGAACTATGCTGCAGACGGGACTCTAATGACCTTGTAGTTGAAGGACCCTAAAACACCAACAGGCAAGGGAAAAGGTTGAGGTGTATGGACAGATAATGAGAAGAGGGGAGGAGAAGCTCGTTAGTTCCATTTCAGGAATGCAGGTGGTTGGAAGCAGCCAGGCAGGGAGAGACCAAAGTGGACGTGGGAGACGGTTGTACATAGGGACATGGTAGTGCTTGGGGTGGACGGGAACCTAGTAGGAGATAGGCAGGAGTGAAGGTCTAAAACCCACGATAGGATAATGATGATCTGCTGCTGAGCTTATCTGCCACTACTACACCTTCCAAAGCCAAATCCGCCATCTTTCTTATTTCCAGCTCGCTGTCCAAGTCACTGGCCATGTAAACCAACGTGGACCAAGTGCACTTGTACAAGTACGCTTGGTCCAAGTAACAATCCCAGTGCACTTTGACCGTATCAACCTAGCTTTAACGCAAGACCAGATCTAGGGGGCAAGGGTACCATTTGCTTGGGGCGACAAAATTTAGTGTAATGCAACTTCTAGCCCTTTTCCCGCCTCTAGGAGGGTCAGGGATCTATCTTGTCCTTTCCAGTGAACACAAGGGTTTCCGCAGCCATGTGCCGACAAAAGCGAGAGCACTCCACCGACGTGTAAGGGGCGAGCTCCTACACCTGGAAATTTTGCCTCATCTAAGCGTTTCATAGATAGGGTTGTTTTATGTGCAAATGCCATCGTACACCCCTCTGGACCTCGGTTTTACTTCTTACCCGAAGGAAGGTTCACTCGGAGCTTCTCTCTCCCCAGAGAAGCCAACCCACCTCAATCCAGTATCGAACCTGGAACAGTAACTAGATACAGTGTAAGACATGAATGCGTCATACATTGTCAACAATCCATAGGTACTTAAGATAGTTGGGCTCCCGATTTTAAACAAACAATAATTGACAGTCATTTCCGACTCCAGGTCCATATCTAGGGGGACTTGGCATTTGTCCGGGGGTGGCAAGAATAATTTTTGACCAGGGCGATGAATGCCCTGGATTCGGGCCTGACTAAATGAGTACGAAACTTGCTGATGATGCTGTTGTCAGCAAGTTAAGACCTTTTGAATCGTGAGATTTGAGGGCCTTTTCAAGAAATGGAAGCAATAATTTCATCTTGGGGATGTGAACGATTTAATAGCACCACCACATTAATCATTCAATTCTTCAGCAGATGGATTAGATCTCAATCCACATCCACACTGTGTAAACCAAACGTAATCCACCTGAATCCACTTCAATTCAACTTTAGACAAGTCACTTAAGAATGTCTTTTCCATCCAACCAGAAGTATTTTCCAGAGAAAACCTTTTTTAATTTAATACACGTTAAACAGGATTTGTAGTTCATAGCAAGAGGCAACAAAGATCCTTTCAAGTAGTGGCTCAAGTTAATTCAAACAGCTGAAGTCTCCAATCAAAAAGTGCTGTCAGAAGCAGAATGGATATAGTCGCCTTCCTTTTGCTTACAAGCCCATTATTCCTCACATCAGCGGCATAGTGTGGCGGGGGCGGTGAGGATGGCCCACCCCGGGCGGCAAAAATTTTACACTCAACAATAATAATAATAATATCTTGTAATTTGAACTAAAAATCTGAACCATTTCTCTTCATATTTTTGTCGCACCTACAGTTCGGACCAATTAAAACAAAAGAAGAGCTAAGGAAGAAAATGTTAAAAGAAATGAGGGAGCTAAGGATTTAAATGCCTAAATAAGGGGGTAGCAAATTTAGCATATGCGCTGGGCGGTTGAAACCAATGTACGCCAATGCCTCACATACAATTTGTATTTTTTGGCAGAATGTTGTCAGGTATTTTCTTCCTGTGATAATAATCGTTGCATAATTAATTCAAACAATACAGAAACTATTTCTTATTTTTCAAAATCTGACCTCCAATAAACTAATTTCAGAGAAAAAACACTGATTTACAACCTTTGTTTGATTCGACCATTATTTTTCTACAAAATAATAACTAATTTCAGAAAACATGTGACTGCCAGAAAATATGCCTATTCATTTACAGCCTCCTCCGCTCCCTCATATCTCCCACCACGTCCCTGTCCACCCCCACACAGTTCGAAGTCCTACAGACTGGGTCCCTGACAGACTACCTTCATCACCCACAGCTCAGCTCCTCATGACGGCTGTGCTTTGCGGTCCAGTATGATTATGAGGGGCAAAAAGCAAATAAAAAAAACATGCTTTCCACCAAATTGTTGCATTCACCCAATTGTCGTATACACCCAACTGTCGATCACCCAATTGTCGTTCAGCCAATTGTCGGGATCCCATTAGAACTACGCAATGGACGGGCTCTAATAACCGTTGTAGTTGAAAGGCCCTGAATCATTAATGAAACAGAAAAACAAAAACCGGCGAAGTACAGTAAAACCTGCCTAAACTGGACCTTGTATAAACCGGAAACCTGGCCAAACAGAAAATAAATTTCGGAACGGAATGATTTCCCATTTAAAATACTACCCTAAACGGGAAAACTGCCTAACGCGGAAACGGAATAAGTTTTGGGAACCGTTTGCATCAATAACCTAAGACGGATTATTTTATGCATAACACTACAATGCAGGCATTGATTTTGAGTGACAGTACATGCACAGAAGTTGTAGGGACCGTTACGGCCATATACACACAGAGCTACCCAATAGTGAAGCAACGACAATGTACTTTAAAAGACATGTGGTGACAGGGGCGGATCCGGGGGGGGGGCAATGCAGCCATTGCTCCCCTCTCAGTGCCTCACTGCGCATCCGTCAACTGATGCATGGTTCAACTCTGCAACTGATGAGGCATTTTTGCATTTCCTATTCCCGTTTCTATTCTGCCAGTCCAATCTGCAGTTGGCTCAACTACTGAACATATGGCATTGTCTAAGGGGCAGTGGAGGACCTATTGTAATTGCTAGCTAGATTTATACTAAGGGATTCTGAATATTTAAAAATATTTGGGGTGCAATTTTTTGAAGTGCTCCCCCCCCCGATCCGCCTCTGGATCAGCCCCTGTGTGGGGGCAGAGTAATTTTTTAACTTTATGGACTTTTATTTTAAATTTCATCTTCCTAATATAAGGTGATCATATTTTTTGTACTTTGTTTCATTAAAACACAGCCCTGTGTAAAACGGAAACCTGTGAAAACGGAAAAAAATTTGGGAACGATCAGGTTCCGTTTTAGACAGGTTTTACTGTATTAAACAGTTTCTACCATAGATGTTGACCTAATTCTGCAAATGATCACACAATGTGGACTTATTTCCATCGTAAGTGAATATCTGGTAGATTCGTAGGGAGAACACTTCGGCCACTGAGACCAGGAAGGGACAAAGCTTTGAGTCACTCATTAATAGTGGGCAGAAAGAGGACAAATGAACCATACTAATGCGTAATAATATTGTAAGATTTACAAAGAGTTCCCTGATTACCTGAATCGGTAGGCAGCATGCTGGTTTCTAAGTCAGTGCTTTCAGTTGTTTTCCTGGCGTTTTGCCGGTCTACAACGATGTTTTGTTCAAAGAAAGTGTACTTTTATATGCAGGTCACAGCATACACATCACACGAGGAAGTGGCTTTACTTTTCATCTTAGTGATGGCCCATTCACCCGCAAGAAGGAACATTTTTCCTGCAGGAATGATTCTGCACTACGACTTCACGCAATAAAATAAACTAACAACTGCCTCACAGAAACGGACTGCTTGTAACTAGCAAGAGGCCCTTTCGCGCCTAGAGCAGAGACTAGATACCCATTTTATCTCTCTCGGACACATGAACAAGCTGTTGAACGGCATTTTCACACAGCCAGCTGCAGACCTAAGCTGCACCTTTTATGTTTATTTATTTTTGGCTTACTGTTAGTTTTGTTGTTTTTCTTCTGGCAACAGTGGAGCCCGCCTAACGAAAAGTTGTCTGACAATTAGAATATGTGTTGCAGCTTCGTTCGGCAGCCGGCTACGTAAAACTACCCTCCAATAGATCGCCCATGTGTCTATCCAAAGTGACAAACATGGGTAGCAGACTCTGCCATAGGCAGAAAAGGGTTTATACAGTAAACCCACGTTTATCACGGTTAACCGGTTCCAGACCCTACCGCGATAAGTGAAATTCCGTGAAGTAGGATTCCATAAGAATCCTTACGTGAGGCGGTGGCCACGCCACGTCTGTGTTAGTCTTTCTCTGCCTCAGGGGTTTAAAACCTGCGTTGAAGTAATGGACCTCACCTCAATCCCGTATTATTGCCAGCGATGTCACCCAACCTTATTCTATCCATATACTTATTCCATGCAGCACAACGATGGCATTTCAGCAACTCTCATTCCATTTTCATGGGATGCCGACAATTGGATGAATGTCAATTGGGTGAACGACAATTGGGTGTACAGTATACGACAATTGGGTGAAAAACGATTTTTTGATTTGTTTTTTTATTTCTTTGCTAGAAAGCTGCATAGGGCGCTGTTAGCAATGCTTACCAATGTATTTTATGAACGCCACTGTCAATTTCGACATCTGGTTTTACCAAGAAAGGACATTGGATATATTTCCTTATCGAATGGAGAGAACACTTAAGGTTGTCCAGTCGGTGGCTCCAAAAGAAATTATCAAGTCCTAGGATCGAACTTGAGTCCGATGAGCGCAAGTCAAGCACTCTGCCAGTGAGTTTCATTGTCAGTTTATTTTACCAAATCAAGTGTAAGTTGTAATTTTTCTAACGACCAGAATTGTCGATTTTTTTTCGTGTGGGGACATTGTTGAGCGTCGACCCTCTTTGGTGGCGCAGGAGGTAGCGTGCTGGAACTGTGTTAGTAGTTCCAGGTTCGATACTAGATCGAAGTGGGTTGGTCTCTCTCGGGCGAGAAAAAGAGATTGTCCCCCTACTTCAAATGAGAAATAAAAATGAGTTCCCGTGTGGTGCGCGATTGCATTTGCGCGTTAAATAACCCTCTCCACTTTGCAACGGGTAGATCAAATACAATTTCCAGGAGTTCATCCCCCTGGCGTCGGGTCGGTGGAATGCCCCAACCAACAGAAGACCAAAAATAAATAAGCATAGGGGTTGCTACAGAAAAAAAAATCCCTGTTACTTATTGTTATTGAGGAATAGGTCAGACATCATAGCCAACAACGAAGTAATTTACATTCCAAAATTTATATTTTGGTTGTGTAATGCAGCGTTGGTAACACCCTTCTGTACTCGGGGTGCAGTGGGCACAAAGCACCTTCCCCCAGTGCATGTCGTGGGGGGGGGAGCGACTGAGTGGGATAGATCCTGGGACGGTTAACCTGAAACACCATAGTTGGTCCGGGCCGATGTTGGCTCCTCTGGAAGGTGACCGTCAAAAAACGCCGACCCACGTTTAGCGTGCGTGGAGACGTAAACCCCCGGGGAAAGCGGATCCTGGTGGTTGAGGGGGCGGCCTCCTGACGGGACAGTTTCAACACGTCGAAGGGTGAGGTTGGGACCTTAATCTCCAACACGCCACTTTGGCCACAACTTCCAGTGGAAAGTGGGCGGTCATACAGATACCTGGTTTGATCAATTGGCTGGAGGGAGCGTTTTCGCCCCTTAGGGTTACTTTCGGAGATGACATGGTCCTGGTACTCGGGGTTCATGGCTCTCTGACGGTTATCTATCCGAGCATCCCGGGCGTCCCGTTGTTGGGGTCCGTGGTGGGCGGGTCTGCGGACAGGAAATTTAAAAGTTGTACCGATATGATGCAAAATTCAAAAAATCGAAAAAAAAAATCCGAACCTATAGTGCAGGGGATTAAAACCCCAGTGCTGGCGGTAATATGGGGTGCGCGAGTGCGCCCTGGGCAATTTCAAAGGTGTGCAGACCTCTGCTGCCATGGCAGATAATACAGCGAGTGTCTTCTGTGGGACAGGCCGGCATCCCCCACAGGCAACCAAGCCAATATCCCTGCAGGTTCCAGACACCCTGTGACTCTACACACTATGACCATAGTAAACAATGGCGTTCATAAAATACATTGGTATGCATTGCTAGCAGCGCCCTTTGCACCTTTCTAGCAGAATAAAAAACAATCACGTTTTTCACCCAATTGTCGTATTCAACTAATTGTCATTCACCCAATTGTCGTAGACCCATTTTAATTGGCTCTTTCATACTGCTGACCTGCAGAACATAACAACAATACAACTCGATATCATGAGGATCCATTTGATGGATAGATCCTAGCTGAGAACAAGTTTAAGAAGTGGTGTGCAGGAATACTATGTGACCGGTTCTAGGTCCCATTGAAGTGATTTGGCTACTTTCGCATCACCATACCCTTATCCCGGTGTGGCAGAGGATTGGTCTGCAGGTTCTGGCCTTCCACTCCCGTTTATCTCCCACCAGGTCCCCGTTCACCCCGCGCATTACCACCTAGTGTTCCAGTGTACCTTCTGTCAGATAGGAAATAAAAGCGTGATCCTGAGTGTTGTTTTCGACGCCACCTGCACAAATAAACTTCTGGCAAAAGTTCCATGTATAGAATACCACATCCAGACTTCAGTTGCAAAAGTGACCCAAAGAAGAAAAAGAGATGGTGGGGAAAACGAGTGCTGCAGCATTAGACTTCAAATACAGTTGCTGTATATGCTGGTTCAGTGTGGCCAAAGTTGCCTGATCAATCCAAGCCAAGAAACGTGGGTTTTGTAGGCAAGACTGTGACCCAAAGTATGCACTTCATAAGACAGTTTGCATGATGCCATTTGTAACAGTGTCGGCCAAATTTTTTAACGTTTTGACACACTGGGTTAGGATAATTCATTTTGCAGCATCCCAAGGAGAAGAGCCCCCACTAGTGTGTCTTTTTAGCAACTGTGCCCAGAATCTTTCATGGCATACAGTTTGGCAGACATGGGTCTATATGCAAAACAACTCTTTCTACAACATTATCACACTTGTGTCTCACCTATGACAGGACCAGGTCTGTGACTAGTGGGTCAGTGTTAGTGGGTTTGATCCTGGGTTTGATGCTGACCCTTGATGCACACCAACGTGCACATTGAAGCTTGCAGTGTTTCCCCATGCTGTCCTCACCCTAGCGATGGAACCATCGTATATATCCTGCACTATCCTAATGGGGCCTTCATCAACCCCTTTCTTTCTTAAAACGCTCCATGCTCCAGGCATAAACCAAAATTGGTTTTCCGAGGCACTAGTTCAGTTTCTGAGGTGACATTCTATGACCCGCTCCCACAGCTTCATAGAATGGCTCATCAGCTTAATGCCCTTATAGTTTCCACAGTCCTGGGCGTCATCTTTGTCCTTGATCAGTGGAACTATCCAACTCTCTTGCCATGCAGATGACATCCTGTCACCATTTGCTAACTTTTTGAAAAGCCTCCCTAGCCATGTAATTCCTGTGGTTCCCAAGGTGAGCCAAACATCCATGGCGATCTTATCAGGGCCTACTATTTTTTGACCTTTCAAAACCTAATTCCTAATTCTGTCAATTGTGGCATGGTTGGTCCCAGGACAACAATCCAAAGGAACGCACCCAGACATCTGACTGTCTACTGACCAATAAAAACTGTACATAGTCGGTCTTTCACTTCTTTATCATGACCATCCGGGCATCATTTGGGGTGCTTACATCTTCAGGACTGATATACAAAAATGCCGCCAAAATAAATTACCAAAAGGTGTTATAGAATTGGGTGGCAACTGGGTGTCACGATGGGATAAAAGGGCACCCGACCCTGCCGTAAACGAGAAAGGGGTAAGTGATAATGTTTACAAAGCCCATCTCGTTTGGGGGGCAGTTCGCCATTTTTTTTCAGAAGTCTGACATTAAAAGCTCCTTCAGTAATCTTCTGTTAGTCTCCTTCAATTTTTAAAATGTCAACTGACATCACCATTTTTTGAAAACTTTAATACCATTTTGGTGGAATTGAGGCGTAGACTGTTACAAGTGCCTACGCCTTTGCCAGATATTAAAGATTACCGGTTATTGAAATCCCAAAGGGCTACATCAATTTCTCATGCAAATTGTATATAATAAGCACAAAGGGCGCATGAAGTTGACGTCGACATTTAAGTAAACCAGCCCCTTGACAGGCTTGGCCCTTTCTTTTCGCTTTGTAAACAAGACGTTTGAATGAAGGCCACTGGGAAATCCATTAATTATTTTGTCACTTAGCCTGGCATTTTTTTCGCTTTTCATTGACCCAGGAGGTTCAAAATGTTTCTCTTTCTCCTAAATACATTAGTTCCGCCTGTAGTAATTGAAAATTGAGTAAATTTTGATATGAATAATAATGGCGCAAACCATCCGTTACAAAGAGTAAACCATCTACTTTATTAATCTTGAATATATGTCAAAAATTGTTCTTCGTGTAATTAATGTTTTATAAAGTGGAGGAGGGGAAAGCGTTGTCCTATTCTTCGAATTTATGCAGAACAAAAGCAGGATTCTACTTCTCTTCGCCATTTTTGTCAAACACCTGGCATATTTGCATATACATGTAAAGCATGAATCAAGAGGCGGATTTCCCAATAGGCTTAAAGCGCCAAAGGTTAAGGCGGCAAATTTTGAAGGGCGTCAAAATTCCGAGGTGGGAATTTAAAACTTTACAATAATAAACAATGTGCAAGGTGTAATTTTTAAAGTAACCAATGCCTTTATTTCAAAAACTATAAGATATACGATAAAATGGTTAAGAAAAACTTATAGTTGATGGACGGGGACATTCATTTCCTAAAACTCTTCCGAAATTTCGGCAGGAATTTTTTCAGGAAAATGCAAAGTTAAATTTTTTTCAATAGATAAGGGTATTTTTAACTATTGCATCAGCTAAAAAAATGCAAAATTTTCATACAGTACATCATGCTCCTATACCTAAAATTAAAAATAAGCCTTCAAACCTACATTAGTGAGTATCTGTTAATGGCCTGTGGCTACATGATTTTCTCTTGGGTATGTAGCTCAGGAAATTGTCACTCTTAGCTACTGAAACTTACTTGGAGCACAGAGCAAGGTGTCATGATCCTTGTTAGCTCAAAGCGAGCTAGTTGGAGCGGCTACTTTCACGTCATCTTTACTTCCCCTAGCCCCAGGTGCTTCCAATCACTTGCATTCCTGTAATGGACCTAAGGAGCTCCTCCTCCCCTCTTCTCATTAGTTGTCCATACCACATCAATCTTCTCTCCCTCATTTCTACCGTGATGTCCCCTACTCTCAAGCTACCTCTAATATACTCGTTCCTAATTCTATCAGCTCTTCACATCCCACTCATGTTAGCAGCATTCTCATCTCGTCTACTTTTTGCATGTAAACCGTTCTACTGGCGTGCCTCATCCTCACTGCTCAACACTCAGATCCATATAATATAACTGATGGTGCAGTATAGGGAGATGGCACAGATGGTGCAAAAAGCGGTTGATCGCTCTCCTTACTTGGTGATCAAAAATGAGTTGGATATCATGTCAGTTGTGGTAAGCATTATTCAAAAGTCGATCAGTGTGTAGTACAATGAGTGACTCTGCAGGGGAATTCATGAAGGCTATTTAAGATATGAATTTTAACTGTGTGGTTCTACTAGCATCGGTAGATATTATGAGAAATGTATCATCAGCTGAGTTAGTGAACAACAGGGTTGTTTCTGGCTTCGAAACATCACAACCTCTTGATGAAGTAATAATGGAAGGCTTCAATCAGCTGAGAAAGATACTTGTTGACTGCATTGATAAGGTGTGTTGCCCGATATCACAACGTATTTCACAGATAGTTCAAGGTAAAGGGAAGACTGCAGAAGTTGACCATTTCAGTTGTAACTCCATGTCTCGGGAATGTGTATCTCCCTGTTCACCAGTATTATCTGGCAGGGGCCTGGAGGCCCGGACTCCCCAAGAGTCCTGCTATGAAGCCCAAATTCTTGATGGGACC
Organism: Trigoniulus corallinus; assembly: GCA_013389805.1. Lineage (NCBI taxonomy): Eukaryota > Metazoa > Arthropoda > Diplopoda > Spirobolida > Trigoniulidae > Trigoniulus > Trigoniulus corallinus. Next base: position 23,126,194 of record JAAFCE010007744.1, read on the forward strand.
AATAATAAAATGGTGTTTAGACGTCAGCATGGTAAAAAAGGGTCAATCAAAAGAATTATAAAGAAAGTGCGACTACTCAAGGTGACTCCCTGATGTATGCCCAAGTAGTTTCAAAACAGACTCAAGAGTGGATTCAGACTCCACCAGTAAGGAACAACTCAATCTCTGGAAGTGTCACAGCTGGCACAAAGATGGGCTATGCCAGCCAGGAGAGGAATAATAGGATCTGCTGTGGTAATGAGGGTATAGTGGAAAATTTCCTCCAGGATTCTACGGACCATTTTGTACTTAATAATATATCACTGGAAACACAGATTGAAAAGGTGTGTGATGCACTAAGGTGTGGAGGCATACAGTAATTGAGTGTGGAAGGTGGATTGCAAAATCTGGTCTTGTCATGCATTCGATTTTTTTTGGATTGTGTGGTCTCCAAACAAGGATGTGACTGACCCCATAATGTGGCCAAGAGGCATCTTTATAAGCCCTTTTAAAGGACCCAATCCAAAACTTATGGAACTTCAGTTGGTCTCTACGTAGGTATCTCCACTGCAGACATGATGCTAGTGGGCCTGAAAAAGATCTTCCTGGAAGATTGTAATGTTCAATGCATGGTTGTTGTTTGCAAAATTAGACATTCTTGAATCAATCTGTCAGGTGTTGAAACCAAAATGTATATTAGTAATGGCGTGTTGGCTGTAACCCCAAGTTGAAGACTCCCTTGTACAAATGTCGGACCATACCCTATATCAGGTAGATAGGGAATCACGTGGCAGTGGTGTCACCATTTATGTTCAATCTACACTGACTGCAGAAGTTGTAATCAAGTTTTCAGAACAAGGCATTCATGCACTTGCGATACAATTTCAGGTTACTGGACAGTGGATGGAATTATAGGCTGTGTATCATTCATCATATTCCTTGTTAGAGAATATTATTACATGTATTACCTATTGTGCCAATATATCAAATTTTACATGTATTTGCGGTGACTGGAACTATCTTTTCAAGAGCTTCATCTTGAATGCAGCCTGTCACTGCAGATTTCACGTCCTTGAATTTAACCCCTAGAATTGGAATTCCAACCCAATTATGTGGGCCCACTGCAACCCTCCTAGACCAAATTTTCCTGACTACCTCTGTGGAATGTTGGGATATTGTACTGGATCATGATTTCTGATTTGATCGTAGTATAATCTCAGCCAAATTTGGTTTTCCAGAACTGGTTGAGATTTTTTTTCCCCACTCATGATGTAGCTGTCTTACAAACTACCTGAGCATGCCGTTTCTAGCTTTAATGCAGTGTTACTGGATCAATTAAACTTGTTGTTTGTGGGAAACCAGTGGCTTGCATCTTGTATAAAAAGAGCTCTCTTGTTTACCAGTATATAATGCTGCCCTGGGATTCTGCTTTTTTGGAGGCGTCGGTGGTCTCCCCTTTCGTTGCAATTGCACAAAGACGTGACTGTATATTATAGAATGTGGAAAATAGCCGAGAGGACTATAGCTTATTTGAACTATACAAGGCTATTAGGCAAAGTCACAAGTTGAACACACAGTGAGCAAAAAATCTTGTGTTTTGAACCAAATACCTCAAGTAAGGCCCTTTGGGCCCTGACTCAACAGTTTAAGCCAAAAGGGCCTCCAATGCCTGGCCATATGATCTCAGGGTTTTTGGATTATGTTGTTAATCCTCATCAAGAGACACTTGAATCTGTCTCTGCATATCCCAGTGTTTGGATCTCTAATTTGCATAGCCCCCCTGTGTTAGTAGAACTCCCTCTAACCTGATATTTGATGAAGCTGCATGTGAAATCACCTGTGGGTACTGACGGTGTTCCTGCCAAAGCACTAAAATTGTGTGATATAGTAAATAGGGGATTTTTGTTACAGCTTCTTAATCAATGCATGCAGACTGGGATTTTCCCTCAGTATGGAAGCATGATTACATTGTTACTATTTTGAAGTGGGGTTCTAAACCTGACCTTCATAATTATCACCCCATTGCCACTTCTGGAATGGTGGCTTCTTGATTTATGTCATGGCCCCTTTTTGGCACAGAGCCCTGTGATGCAGTATAGTGCTTGCCCAGGGTCCTCAGTAATCTTTGTAACCTTAGCAGTATTAATGAAAATCCTGGATACCTGGGCTCTTGGCTGTCTTTTTATTCTTCTTAAAACTGATGTTGCTGAGGTCTATGATACTATAGCTCATGCTCCTTTAATACACGCCATTATTGCTGCCCTGCTAAATCCATACATATTTAACCTCTTGATTTCTTTTTAAAGGATGAGCCATGGCAGTCTGTGGGTCAAAGAAGGAGTGGTGCCTGGATAGAGGCGTCCCACAAGAGTCAATCTTAGGCCCCATCCTGTTTAACTTTGTGATGGCAGGGAGTTTTGGCTACTGTGGAATTGTGTGCCTATGCTGATAATTTATTTGGGCTTGCAATTGATAAACCAGCTTTTCAAAATGTTTCCTTGGTGATGCATGAGCTCTTGCAAAACCTTCCCCTTTATTATGATTCAATAGGCCTTAGGATGAATAATGATAAATCAGAAATTTGAGTGTTTACAAGGTCTGTGGAAGTGCCATTGATACAAGACTTAAGTAAACCCACAAGACTGCTAGGAATATACTTTGACTCTAGGCTGTCATTTAAAACACAAGTCACGACAATGGTGGCCAGAATCTTGACATTGGCCTATCTCTTTCGCCGACTGCGACCAACAGTCATGGGGAGGCTTTGCATTCGACTTCGGCAGACCTTCAGAGGTAGTTCCCTGCCATGTTACCCATCGTTTACAATGTTCATGGTACTGGGGTTTCAAAACTTCCGTTATTGGGGGTTATTGTGGAGCTCACATTCGCGTTCACGTTCCTGGTTACGTGTCCGTTGCTGTTCCCGTTGTTATTGTGAAGCGGCCTTTATGATTTAATGCTGTAATCTGTAGGGTAGACATGGTAGGTCCTACCAGGTGAGAAAACATGAATACGAGCAGGTTTTAGTATAAATAGGTTGTTTTAAAAGTATGGGTGGGGCAGAAGGTGATTATTTATATTACTCCGGCCTATCCGGGTTTTTGTTATCTGGCCTGCCCATCCGCCACATAGGGCGGATAGTCCATACTCTACTGTAATTTGAAATACTGTACAAAAAAGCGCGTATTAACGGGCAAAATTGACGATGCGTACGTGCCTAGAATCGCTACGGATTCAAAATCCATCACGCAACAGTATCTCCATAGGTCGACTTAAATCGTGAAGGAGTTGTAGTAAAGGTTAGTGGCCGGCTGAATAAAAACGCCCTCCAATAGTTCTAGATGGAGCGTGGGAGGACTACAGGATGGGAATTTAAATATTCATGAACTCTTTCTATAAATAACTTATGAAGAATGCTTCAGTTCATATTCACTAACACTGGAATGTTGTCAATAAAGTTCGAAATCGATTGTTCCATTAAAGACCAGTTACGAAAGTGCACTTTGAAATCTACGAATCCGATGGCAAAGCGAGAAATGAAACGTAAAAGATTTATAACTATTTTCACTGTCTGCTGCTTGTGAAACTGCTGAGAAATAAAGAAAAAACATAAATACTTCTACAGAATACGATGTGCTGAAGTGTCACATCAGTGGAATGTAACGATGCTACTTGGACACACCAGTTGTCGTCCGATCACTGAAGTTAAGCAACGTAATCCCAGCTAATACTAATATGGGTGGCCGCTTGGGAAAACTTGATACTGCTAATACCCAAATACCGTCTCATTAGTGTAGTTTCTGTGCAGTCTCTGCATAAGAACTACGCTTTGAAGGGGGCTCTAATGACCTTGTAGTAGAAGGGCCCAACACGATCCTACTGTGTATTTAGTTAACTGTGAAAGTTGTTAGTTAATCATTTTCAAAACAAAAAATATCAATCATTTGATAAACTACGCCTACTCAGAAGCATCCTCTTCCTTAGATTCGCAATTTCTGTAACCACTGGCAAAATCAAACACGTTAACCATTGGGCACCTTCGGCAGACCTTCATAATCATCAGTCCTAATCATTTGTCCTTCTACGCAAATCGAATCACGCAGGCGAACGAAAGAATGGCATTTTAGGTAGCGGCCTGCAAACAAAATGCTGCAATTCCTCTCGTTTGCTGGTGTTTTAGGGCCCTTCAACTACAATGGTCACTAGAGCCCCTCACACTGCATAGTTCTAATGCAGAGTCTGCACAGACACCATTTTTTTTTTGTTTGTTGGAGTTTAAGGTCCCATCAACTACGAGGTCATTAGAGACCCGTCCACTGTATAGTTCTAATGCATATACTTCACAGACACTACACTAATGCGACGATTATTGGGTATTAGCAGTACCCAGCTTTCCCAAGCGACCACCCATGTCAGTACTAACTGGGCTTGCGTTGCTTAACTTCAGTGATCAGACGAGAACTGGTGTGTCCAACGCAACTCGCCGCTCCCGACACCATGATATTACCGGTATGACGATTTGGCTGTTAGCAGTACCCAGTGTTCACAAGAGGTTTTTTTGTTGGTGTTTTAGGGACCTTCAACTACACGGTCATTACAGTCCCGTCCACTGAGTAGTTATGATGCAGAGACTGCATAGACACTACACGAATGCGACAATATTTGGGTATTAGCAGTACCCAGTTTTCCCAAGTGGCCACCAATGTCAGTACTAGCTGGTGTTGCACTGCTTATCATCAGTGATCAGACGAGAACTGGTGGAACTATAAGTTTCGGTCGCTCACATGATAGTACAGTAGAACTGAAATTATCCGAATCAATTGAGACTGGACCCCATTCGAATAATAAAAAATTTGGTAATTGGAATTTTTCCAAAGAAAAAAAAGGGTCTAATTTAATTTATTACTGTTTGTATGTTGAAAATGGGAAAAAAACTATTTTTAAATAAAAAGAACTTTTAATTAATTAAATGAAAAGACGACACTTTTAAATATTAAGCATACTTAAAAGGGCTGTATATTAGTGCAGTATGTGCGTGTTCCATACTGTAAATGAAAATCATTGTTTGCTGAACATCTCGGTCAAATCGCAATACGTTCCCTCTTAACTTTTTTTTTCTGAAATTCTGAAAGCGATTCAGATAATCAGCGATTCGGATTGTCTGAGTTTGGAAATTGGAGTTCTACCTTATGTAGTTGCACATATTTAGTCGCAGGGTGACGTGACTCACTGCCTGCGCCAAGTGATCCTGCGGAGCGCAGTGTCAATGCTGCAGTTTCCTGCGTGAAGTTGGCATGACATTAACAAAAAGCGGTGCGAAGCAGAGAAGTTCTCTTGTTATTTGATGCAAGTATGGTGAAAAACTGCGCTTCAATGTGCAGTGACTGCCTGCTACCAGAATTCCGCAGGGCTGCTACACTCAGTGTCACCTTCTCCCCCTGCGTTTCATTTTGTGCCTTGCTTTATACTGCAACTGCGGACTCATGAAATCAAGTGTACTTACCATTGAGTCACTGAGGCTGACTTGCTAAGAATAATAACAATTAAAACAGTAAGAAGCAATCAATGTGAAACGTATTTTATTTCAAAATACTAAAAAGGTTTTACGATTTTAAAACATACAAATTTACAGTAAATGAAATGACGTTTTGTATGTAGAGATATAGTAGGTAATATTTTTGTAATAGTGCATTAAGCAGATAACATTTCAAAATAAAGATAATAAGAGCGAAATTTTGTTTATGTAGAGTGCATTCATTTGTCTACGTAATGAATTAAAATCTTTGTTAAGGAAATGGTCTTCTCTGTATCTTATGCTATCAATACCAGTGTTCATTAACATGTTAATTACCACATCAGCAGTTGTTTTATTACTACAGGGTTATTACATTTTCTAAATGCATGAATAACTCGCAATTGTTATATGCATTTAACAAAATTCAGCTACACCTCATTTAGTAAATTATGAAGTTCTTATTTAGTCTTAAACTAATGAAATGAAAAATTCTTCATTATAACCAGTCTAGGGTTTTTAATATCATTTCCTACACAGATCAGAAAGAGACAATTGCATTTGTCAGATGTTTTCATTGTTTCAGATCACGATTTGAAAGTAAGAAATATTGTTCATATAGGGGAATTAAAATCTTTATCCCAACTATCGTATGTAGACAGGCACTTTTTCTCCACTGATGCCAAAGGGTTAGCTCCTACATTTCAGAACGTTTTGTGCAGAAAGGATTCTTCTACCTCCCTACGTGCGGACGACATCATGCACGTCATAACTATACTTTTTAGTATGAGGGCAAAATGAGGGCTTCTCCCTTATTTAAAAAAATGTCAACCCACCTTTATCTAGTGTCGTACCTGGAAGTCGAAGTAATCAAGCCTGGTGATTCAGAAAAAAAAGCTGCATAAGGTGAAGTTGATACACAATGTTATGCATATACAGTGAAACTTCTCTAATTGGTACACCTGTGGGACCTATCCAAAGTATACCCATCAGAAGGGTGTACCCATAAGAGGGGTATGGGTATATAAATTAATCAAAACAATATATTGTTTTAAATTGTGGTTTTTTTACTGATAAAAATGCATTGTATAATATAATATTTCTCAAAATGATTGAAGTACACAAATTTAATTTTTATAAACAAATCCATCAAGAAACGTTTGTCTACAATCAAGCTACCTTCTTATTTGCTGCCTATGGCAGGGTCGGGTGCCCATCTTGCCCGTCTGAATGGATGGAAGGGTGATCTTTTGGACTGCGTTTTTCCACAGCCGGATGCAGACTAAAGCTGCAACCCCTGTGCATATTTATTGTACGTCTACTGTTCTTTGAAGTATTCCACCGATGCCAGGTGGCAAGCTCCTATACCCGGAAATGTTGCCTCACCTATCCGTTGCATAGTAGAAAGTTCTTTTATGTATTAATGCCATTGAACGCCACATGAGACTATGGTTTTACTTCTAATCCAAAGGAAGGCGCACTCGGGGCATCTCTCTTGCAGAAAAGAAGGCAACCCGCCTCGGTCCATTATCGAACCTAGAACCACTGCTGCAGTTACCAAGGACCCTGCCCACTGCGTCACCGAGGCAGGATGTACCCGTTACAGAGATGGTTTTCTGAAAATGGTGACATGTATTAGATTTACCAATAGAGGGGTGTACCCATTATAGAGGTGGTTTTCTGAAAAGTGGTGACATGTATGAGGTGTACCAACAGAGGGGTGTACCGTTAAGAGGGATAGTAATAGCATTAAACCTCTGGGCAAAAAATCGGTGCCTGAAAAATCTGTACCGATATGAGGGGTGTACCCATAGAGAGGTTTCACTGTAGTAAAGTACCCAAAATCCGTCCCCTTCCCTAAATTTGTCCTCCCCCCCTTTAATCTCCAGGGACAGTGCTGCAGCCTTCAGAATACCACATGAAAGTCTTCAGAACAATTCAATTTACTACTTGCTCTGGTGCAGTAACTTTGTTCTGTTTTTAATGATTAAAATTTTCAAAAAATGTGTTTGTGAAAGTTTACTGCAATGTGCGATTGAATTTAAAAAGTTATATTGACACTTCAGGGAAACTTCTTTCATCATTTCATCCTCATCATCACCATCACACCCTTATCCCGCCTGAGGCGGGGTCGGGTCTGCGTGTTCTAATCCTCCACACCCGCCTATCCACCAGCAGGTCCCCCTCCACCCCGCATGCCTCCATGTCCCTTTGCACCACCTGCTCCCACGTCCGTTTTGTTCTTCCTCTACTCCTGGTGTCCCCAATTACTCGCAGTCCCATAATGAGCCTAGTAAGTTCCTCCTCTCTCCTCCTCATCACATGCCCATCCCACCTCAACCTATTCTCTCTCATCTTTTCGGCGATGTCTCCCACCCCCAAACTACCTTTAACGTATTCGTTTAGGATTCTATTGACTCGTGGCACACCACTCATGTAGCGTAGCATTCGCATCTCAGCCACTTGCATTTGCCTTTCATGGTGCTTCCTAGCTGCCCAATACTCTGAGCCATATAACATAGCGGGCCTAACGACCATTCTGTAGACTTTGCCCTTCAACTTTATGGGGACCCGGTGGTCACACAGTACACCACTTGCCTGTCTCCACTTCAGCCATCCTGCATTAATCCTATTAGTTCCCAATCCTATCTCCCCATTGCTCTGGAAAACTTAAACTAGATACCGAAACTCTTGCACCACTGGTATCCCCTCACCCCCGCAACGATTCTCACCCTCTTGCCCCTGACCACTAAAATTGAAAGGTAGGTACTCTGTCTTCTACATGTCTGTCTTCTTTCCATTGCTGTTTTAATGTCTTGTAAGCCCTTTTGTGCATCCTCCTTGGACTCCTCAAGCCTTTCGACATCATCAGCAATTACCAGCCACTGAGGGGCCCATTCCACTATTCCTGTCAGCAGCCCATCCATTACTAGAGTGAATAGATATGGGCTAAGAGCTGACCCTTGATGCACGCCCACCTGCACGTTGAAGCGTGAAGTGTTTCCCCAGGCTGTCCTCACCCTAGCAATCGATCCATCATACATTTCCTGCACTATCCTAATATGTCCTTCATCGACCCCTTTCTTCCTTAAAACGCTCCATACTAACTGTCTAGGGACACTGTCATATACCTTTTCCGGGTCAATGAATACTGCATCAAGGTCCCTCTTTGCTGCTTTATGCTTCTCGATCATCTGTCTTAGAATAAAGATTGGTTCCATGGTGGACCTACCAGGCAGAAACCCGAATTGATTTCCCCAGTCACTAGTTCAGACTCTGAGGTGACTTTCTATGACTCTCTCCCACAGCTTAATAGAATGGCTCATTAGCTTTATGCCCCTGTAATTTCCACAGTCCTGGCATCACCTTTGCCCTTGAACAGTAGAACTATCCAACTCTCTCACCATGCAGATGGTATCCTGTCACCATTGGCTAACTTATTGAAAATCCTGCCTAGCCTTGTAATTCCCATGGTCCCCAAAATGTGCCAGACATCCATAGGGATCTTATCAGGGCCTACTGCTTTTTGACCATTTATCTTTTCGATGGCTCAGACTATTTCTGCATCACTCACCCTGTCCACTGCCTGAGGATTTGTTTGTGTTAGGTGGAGTTTAAGGTCCCGTCAACTACGTGGTCATTAGAGACCCGTCCACTGCATAGTTCTAATGCATATACTGCACAGACACTACACTAATGAGACGATTATTGGGTATTAGCGGTACCCAGCTTTCATGAGCGACCACCCATGTCAGGACTAACAGGGCTTGCGTTGCTTAACTTCAGTGATCAGATGAGAACTGGTGTGTCCAATGCAACTTGCCACTCCCACTACCTACGGATTTATTTGTTTGTTTGTTTGAGTTTATGGTCCCATGAACTACGAGGTCATTAGAGACCCGTCCACTGTATAGTTCTAATGCATATACTGCACAGACACTACACTAATGCGACGATTATTGGGTCTTAGCAGTACCCAGCTTTCCCGAGCGACCACCCATGTCAGTACTAACTGGGAGTGCGTTGCTTAACTTCAGTGATCAGACGAGAACTGGTGTGTCCAACGCAACTCGCCGCTCCCCTACCTATGGAGTGAGTGGGTTGCTGTCTGTGGCCATTGCCCCATGGGAAGAATTTAAGAGGCTATGGTACTATTCCACACACCTTTTGATTACCTCTGCTGGTTCAAACAGGACTCTACCATTGGTATCCTTGACTGTTATGGCCCTGGTAACATCCTTACTAGTCCTATCCCTGGTCATAGCCAGTCTAAAAATTGCTGTCCCTCCTTCCCTTGTCCCCAATCCTTCATTTAAAGCCTCATACTTCTGGTACTTGGCCAGTGCAATGGCCCTCCTGGCATTTTTCCTTGCCAGAACATAGTCTGTCTTTGACCCCTGATCCCCTATTTCCCTCCATAAATGGAAAGCTACCTTCATTAACTTGATTGCAGCTTCCACCTCCTCATTTCTCCACCATGTCTGCCTACCCTGTGAGGTGCCCCCTACTCAACCCATGCCTAACAGTGCTTCTCCACATCTCCTAATTTTCCTAGCAACCCTGTCCCACATGGCATTGGCTGACCCATCCCAATCCCAGTCCACCTAGCTGAGAGCCTCCTGCCTGAATTATTCTGCCTTGTGGGCAACTTCCACCACCTAATGACTGATACACCTTTCCAGGTATGTTTCCTCACTACCCCCCTTTATTAGGAATTCTATCATGAGCAGCTTATGGTCACTTTCCTTCTGAAAATCCTCACTGAGTAATGCCCAGCAATCTTGGATCTCCACCCTATGCTGCTCCCTAACCATGAAAAAGTCTATCTGGGACCTCCCCTGTGGGGACTGGAACGTGATTAGGTGCTTTCCCTCTTCTGGAACCATGTGTTGGCCAATGCAAGGCCATGCACTATTGCTGTCTCCATGACTTTCTGCCTCTCAGTGTTGATTATCCCATACCCCATTCCCCCATGTACCTCCTCATATCCCAAACCATCCTTGCCCATGTGGGCATTAAAGTCACCCGTAATAATAAGGCGCTCATTTCCCATGCCCTGTCTAATTGTGCTGTTCACAGACTGAACCAAGTCATCAAAATCATTCCAAAAATCTACCTTTGTTGCATCACCCAGGCCTGCTTGGGGGGCATATGTGCTGATGAGGTGGAGCCCTATACCCTACCAAACTACTGTGACTAACATTATCCTGCTACGAACTCTCTTGACTGAAGTGATTCCCTGCTGCAATTCCCTACTCAGCACGATGCCCACCCCATTTCTTCCTTCATTGCTACTGGTGTAGATCAGTTTGTAACCCTCACCCAGGGTCCGTTATCTATTCCCCTTCCATTTGGTTTCCTGAAGGAATGCAACACTGATCTTTCGATGTTTGAGGATATGCACTAGCTCCCCAGTTTTTCCTGAGAGGGTCCCCACATTCAACGTTCCTAGCCTTAGTCTAGCCCCTATCTTTATTGGGACAGCTCTGACTGGGGGCACCCCAGTCAGACCGTCAGAACCTGTAGCAATAGAGGGCGGGTTACCTGTGGGGGCTGCCATCCTACCCCACAGGAGACACTCATTAATGGTCTTATCACCATCATTACCAAGTGAGCAGAGGTCTAACACTCCCTTGGCAGTCCACCATTAACAACCTATACCTACAAAGTGCAGTCACAGGACTGCCAAACTTCTTTCATCATTTACCAATTGATAATTATAGATTATTCCTTAAATATTATGCTGCAGTTGTCAAAGTCGTGCAGTTTTGGTTGTTTAGTCAATTTCTTTGTTATTGCCACTTTCTTAGTGATTGCTGGAATCCTAAATCCGTCCCCTTTGAGATTCTGAAATTCGGTCCCCAAGACAGATTTAGGACTTTCACAGTGTATTTTTGTTTTTTTTATATTTTATAATTTCCCTACCCCTTAGACTAGTTTTGATTCATATATCAATACGTGTTAACCTCTTTATAATGTATTTATTACTTCTAGAGAGTATGTCACCACTATTTTCCTGACCTTTCCAATTGAAAGCTAACTATTCTATCTTTTTCATGTTTAACTTATGTATAAAAGCGAATAAAAGATTTTCATTTTAGTAAATTTATAATGAGAGAGGTTAACTCTGTTTTAATGAAATTTTCTATTAAAATAATTTAGTAGATGTTAACTGGAAAGGCGGGACGGTATTGGGACACCATTTTAGAAAATTCAAAATCTGCTTTCTTATAAGATTTTATTTATTTCCGGTTTCGAAAATTTTATTTAATAGCATCACACTATACAGACAAGTAGGTAAAGAGTTGAGAAACTTAAGGCAGTTTTTTTAATTGTTTTTACCTACTAATAATTTTTCAGAATTGAAGATTTTGCTTAGGGGACGATATTTGGGGATTACCTTCATTTATTATAGTGGAAGTCGCTTACGGTGATCACTGTGGGAGAGGCAACTTTTTATAACAGTAACATTAAGCAGAAGAAAAACAACTATTTAGTACTGAACACTACAATGAAGAATTCGTAGGGTATCCTGTCCCACGTGGTGTACGACGCGATTTTCACATACAAGAAAACAACTGCTAACCCAATTCAACCTATGGCAGGAACGAGTACCCATCTTTGTCCCTCTGAATGGGGACATGGGCGATTTATTGAATGGATTTTTAAGTGGTGGCTGCAGACCAAAGCTGCATTCTTATGCTTACCGGTATTTATTGTTGGTCTACTGCGCGTAGAGGCACTCCCCCGAAGCCAGGAGGCGAGCTCCGATACCTGGGAATATTCCCTCACATACCCGTTGCATAGTAGTGCTTTTTTGTTCGTTGGTGTTTTAGGGCTCTTCTACATAATCGTTCGAGTCCTGTCCACTGCATAGTTCTAGGTGCGGAGGCTGCACACACTGCACTAATGCGACAAGTTTTGGGTATTGGTGATGCCCAGTTTTCCCAAGCGGCCACCCATGTTAGTACTATTTGGGGTTTCGTTGTTTAACTTCAGCGAACAGACGTGAACTGGTGTGTCCAACGCAATTTGCTGCTCCTAGCATTGTAGAGAGGGTTCTGTGCAAAAGACATCGCACATCCCACAGTTTCTCATCCAACGGAAGGCACACTCAGGATCTCTGTTTTGTCTGACCCCACCTCGATCCAATAAAGAACCTAGAACCATTAAAACGGTAATCGAGCAACCTATCGCCCGTACAATAAATCCCAAATAGAAATTTCATCAGCCAGGAGCGTCTGGATGTTTTAATGAAATAGGAAGCCCTTTCCATGGGAGTTGTGCATGCCCTAAAAGGATTGTTATCAAGGACTGAGTGTTGGGCTTCACTGCGCCCACCTACGGGATGTAAATATGCCAAATGTTAGAGGATTAACTACATTGTTGCACATAAGACCGGAAGCCACGTTGCATTCTTACCAACACAAATAGCATCCATGTGGTGTTCATCTCCAGTAGTCAGGCTCTCTATGATAAAAACCCTACTTTTGATGAAACATTAGATGTAGTGCTAACAAATTAAACGGCACTTTCCCGTCACACAATACAAAAATTCATCTGGCATTGTATGAGATTAATGACAATTTTACATTACAATGTTATGAAACTAATGGAAGCAAGAACTACTTTGCTTGTTTTAAACATGAATCATACAGAAAGTTTTGAGGGGGTTGCAGCTGAAGTCTGCACCCTCCCGCATAAAAGTACCATTCAAGAATCGCTTATGTGTCGGAAGGGAACATCGAAAATGGGTGTCTTACCCTACCCTTGGCGCAGGGGCGGAAAAATTCTGCTCTATAAATTTAAAATTTAATAATAATACATTATAAATAGCATAATTCTTTAACCGTAGATCACAAAATTCCAATTTGTGTCACACTGTCACAAAACAGTAGTCATTCCGACTACCCTTTTGTATAATAATTTTTAAAGGGCTTAAATGAACAAATTTGATCATCACATCATAATTAAAAACACAAATGAAAGATAAAATTTCCATAAAAATTACAATTTCTGACATTTAATGCAACTATCACCATAGTGTTCTCCACATATGGCATTGAAATCTAGAATTAGGAATTAGTATATTACAGGGAGCTTGGGGTGGGGGGAAAAATCACGGAAAAAATGACAGAATAGATTGAGGTGTCATGGATATACAATGAAAGGAAGGAAGAAGGAGCTCATTAGGTCCATCACAGGAATGCAGGTGGTTGGAAGCACATGGGGTTGGGGAGGGCGGATGCAGGCGTGGGAGCAGGTTGTCCATAAAGATATGGCAGTGTGTGTTATGATCAGGGACCTGGTGTGAGATAGGCGTGATTACAGGTCTAGAACCAACAGGTCCGACCATGCCACAGGCGGGATAAGGGCATGTAAGGAGAATAACTTACTTTTAAAATGGAATTGCAGTTTTCCAGAGAACAGGTACCTGAATAACAACTGCTTACAAGACAAGAAATATAACAAATATATTGTTACCAATAATGGTTACCAGCTACAGGGCTACCAACTGCATGTAACCACTGAAATAAAAGTAGAAATATGGAAATTATTACGTAGTTGCACTTAAGTGGAATATTTAGGAGAGTACACAAAGGCAAAGAATTCTAAAATTTTAATTTCTATTAAAACCATCAATTTTCAACATATAGGGTATTCAAAAAGACCAGTTTTGTTTTTTTGTTGTTGTTTGTTTGCATTTTAGGGCCCGGAAAGACAATCATCATGGTGGGGGTGTAAATGGCTATCCCACCATGATGGCAATAAATAAGGGCAAAAGCCCACTAAAACGAATATGAATAACAAGGCAATAGCCGAATAAATATGGAAAATAACTACAGGCAAAAGCCAAAACAGACGTTAAAAATAAAAGCAGCAAAAGCCAAACAGACATAACAATAAAAGCGGCAAAAGCCAAAACAGATATAACAGAAAAGGTGGCAAAGGCCAAACCGGACATAACAATAAAAGTGGCAAAAGCCAAAACAGGCATAACGATAAAGGTGGCAAAAGCCTAAATAGACATAACAATAAAAGTGGCAAAAGCCAAAACAGACATAAAGATAAAAAGGCAAAAGCCAAAACGATCCAAGAATAAATTCATGCTGCTTTAAAGTCGGCCTGAGGTGCGGCAGACAGCCACCACACCCTGGTCCCTAAGCTCCTCCGCTATTTGCTCTTCTGATTCCCCACGTAGGTCAGGGCACCACACCACACCTCTACTGGTGTTTAAGGTGCAATGGGGTTCGACCACAATGGGGATGTTACCAAGCTTCCACATTTTTAGCAATGCATCGGTCTGGTGGGGGGTATATGCCTCCACCAGCAAGGTGCCATTGCACAGTTTCTTCAGGGGAGGTCACATCACTGGCAATGCCCTTGATGGCTTTGTAGATAAGGAAGGGCGACGCCTTCCCCAAGGCTGCACCATCCTCCCCAGAGATGGAAATAAACCGGGGAGGATAGGAAGAAGGTATGGATGGTTGTTTGACTGCACCTAAAATCTTAGATGCAGGAACATGCTGTGCATCAGTGGTGGAACCCTGCACCTTAAGGCTAAGAGGTCGTTGCCTCTTGTTAAGGGCAGGTGCCGATGCCATAGATGCCTCAGTTGGGTGGGACCGAGCCCGCCATCTTCCGGCTCAACACAAGTCAATAAAAGTAAAGAAGGGGAGGGGTGGGGTTATTTGTAGAGGCTTCCAGGCTCTGTTTTATAGTTGCCATAATTGGAAATAATTATGTATTCGCTGCCCGCAGGTCTTACCCACCACACAGAGCCCTACACGGGGACGCCCATTCGGGTTGTCGAGACTACTCGAACAGGATACCATTAGGGTTGCATAAACCCTGAGTACTGGACCTTTGGCATTGGGGTTGACTGCTGGTCCACTTACAGTCACCCTAGGAGGCATAACCACTTATGTGCCTCCAGCCGATTGACCAAGACCAGGCTACTGCCTTGGCCTCCCGTTTTTTCCCTGGAAGCTGTGGCCAAAGTGATGTTTTGGAGACTGTGGGTGGCAACGCTAGTCCCTGATGTCTGTCAGCCACCTCACCAGTGTGGAGTGGCCAAGAGACATCACAGGGCATGCGCCTCCTCAACCACCAGGATCCACTTTTCTTAGGGACGCAGGTCTCCATGCACAGCAAACACACAGGTAGGCGTTTGTTTACGGCCACCTCAGTGAGCAGCCTACATCGACTGAGATCAAGTCAGTCATCCAGTAAAGGATGCAAGGGCAATGACAACCACCATGATGATATCATCCTGTCCAGGACACAAGTAATGGCCAATGACAATAGTGGTGTCATCCAATCAGGGGCAAGAAAAAGTCACCCCTTTTAGTCGCCTCTTATGACATGCAGGTATTCAGTGTGCCTATTCTACCCTGGGCACACACGGGTAACCAGTTTTGTGATCTAGGGTTAATTCAAATAAAATACACCAGGCAATAAATTAGAGGATATTGTTAAATAACCTAAGAATGCTACAATAATGTACAAGAGATATGTTCTTTCAAATTACATACTGGTATTACTTTACATTATGGTATACTGACAGAAAGAGAAGGACATGATTTATGTGAGCCCCTGAGTGGTGTCCCCATCAAATGACATGAGATAACAGAAAAAAAAGGGCAAACAAACAAAGCAACATTGATGCTACAGTAATTGTTGGCTATGGGTGGAATTGTTCCTTCAGTATGGTGTATGGTTTCCTTGAATGGCCAGCACTACCACACACCTGTGTGACATTGAGGCAATGAGATTATCAATGCAATCTTCGGGGGTATGTGGCCACTCTTCCATAAGAGCAATCTCCAGCTCTGGAGAGCTTGTGGGAGGTGCTGGTCTGCCTGCAACGCCCTGCCCCAATGCATCCCACACATGCTCAATTGGATTTAAGTCCAGTGAGCAAGCTGGTCACTGCATATCCTCAGTACCTTCCAATTCCAGCATGTAGTCCACCAAAGCAGCTCTGTGGGGACGAGCATTATCGTCCTTGCATATGGCATGACAAAAGGTCACAGAATCTCGTTCTATACCTTACAGCAGTCAAATTACCTCCTTGGATAATGTAGAGGTCTGTACATCCACCAATACTGATGCCTGTCCACACCATCCACCACCACAATATGAGGCTCTTTCTTGGACAAAAGTGGGGTTGTCACACTCCACACTGTCACACTCCACATTGAATCAGGATTCATCAGAGAACAGAACTGCTCTCCACTCAGCATGCTGCCACTCATGATGGTCATGTGCCCAGTTTCTGCACTCTCTATGGAGTTGTGGAGTTAACCTGGTACTCAACATGGACCTATGGGCATAGAGGCCACCTCCATGAAGCCGATTATGGAAAGTCTGAGTTGACACTGTTGCTGTTGGAAGAGCACTATGCAGTTGAGTTCATTCTGCCGCCTATTAAGACAGGCTGTTAACAAGAGCTAACAGTCATCCCTTGCTGTTGTTTATTATGGCCTACCTTGTCCTGCCCTTCTGTTAACAGTGCCTGTTGCTTGAAAACGATTCCAAAGTCTGGAAATCACACTTTGAGACCCTCTTGTTGTGTATGTCCAGCTTCCATCCTTCCTAAGGTTCTCCAAGCCACTCTTCAGGTAAATGACGTTGTGGAGGCCCTGCTGCCAATAAGTAGAGTCATTCACTGACTGACAATTGAAATGGAACCAACTACAGCATCACAACTTGCCCCCTCCCCCACACGCCCTTTCATATCAACACTAAAGACACTGCCCTCAGGAGTGGTATGTAGGTTACATAGTGACTTCATAGTGATTGTTGTTGTTGTTTGTTGGAGTTTAAGGTCCCGTCATCTACGAGGTCATTAGAGACCCGTCCACTGTATAGTTCTAATGCATATACTGCACAGACACTACACTAATGCGACGATTATTGGGTATTAGCAGTACCCAGCTTTCCCAAGCGACCACCCATGTCAGTACTAACTGGGCGTGCGTTGCTTAACTTCAGTGATCAGACGAGAACTGGTGTGTCCAACGCAACTCACCGCTCCTTTCATAGTGATCTAATGTGTTTTAAATTCTATTGGAGTACAAGAAAGTGATTGCATCAAACACTGTTCCTAAAAACACAGCAATCGTAGGTCATGTCACAATATCCCCTAACATTTTTTGATGAGTGTAGCAATAAAAATGGTGTCTTGAAACCACTACACGTCATGCATTGAAGTAAAGATAACATCTTTAGGACATGTTCATAGCAAGATGTATTTCAGCAACGAGTTTTATTGGCAACAGAACAATTTCGCCTAGGGTTGGCAAAATCGTAAATTCATCCCTGCAAAGGCAGGAATCCAGTGGCACTGTACCATTGTACACCAAATGTGGGACCATGGCTTTAATTCCCACTCAATGGATTTCATTGATTTGCTGGTGTGTTAGGGCCCTTCAACTAAAATGGTCATTAGAGCTCCCATGCATTGTAATGCATTGTAAACAGACACTATGCTGTTATGACGATTTTGGGGTATCAGAGTTCCCAAGAGGTCGCCCATGTTAGTACTTTCTGGGGTTGCGTTGCTTAACATCAGTGATCAGACGAGAAGTAGTGCATCCAATGCAATGGATGGCCCACCAGAAGTAACCCGCCTCTGTTCATACTTCAACAGGAACCAGTGACGCATTAGTCCACCTAGTTTAAAACAAATTGTCAAAAACTGTAATTTTACCACAGCCTTTGATCACTGCAAACATATTGGCTTTTCACAATTGATGCACATGTGTGCAGTACTTTTACGTTGAGGGCATGGTGTGCACTTCACTTCCCTCTCTTTTGTAAGTTGCTGGATGAGGTATCTGAGGTGCAGATGAACTATATATCTTCAAATCCTTTCAAAATTATTGCTTAAGTTGGATCTAGGCACATTCTAGTGCAGCGATTCTCAACCAATTTTTCGTTACAGTACACTTTTAATATTTTAAAACTTTGGCGACACACTAACAATGACACATTTTGGGGCAAAGAAACCACAAAGAAAATATATAAGTTTTAACCTAACCCTATGTAAAAAAATTCGCCATTGTCGCGCAGGGGGATGCACGCCCGGTAACTGCGTCAGTAGTTTTTAGTTCGATACTTGGCTGAGGTGGGTTGCCATCTTTCTGGCGAGAAAGAGAGCCTGAGGGCGCTTTGTTTTAGGATGAGAAGTAAAACTGAGGTCCCGTGTGGTGTAAGATGGCATCTACATGTGAAAGAACACTCTGTATTATGAAACAGCTAGAGGAAGCAAAAATCTTAGGTGTAGGATCTCGCCCCCTGGCTTCGGCGAAATGTCGTAACAAACAGTAGACAGACGATAAATAGCATAGGGTTTGCAGCTTTGGTAGGCAACCGGCTGTGGGAAAACTGTCCAATACTTCGCCCTTGTGTCCATTCAGCGGGACCAGATAGGTACCCGACCCTGCCATAGGCGGGAAGAATGTTAGAAGTTACTTGTAACCTAGCCCTATGCACACATCAAGTGGGTGACTAGTAGGCTAAACTACTACATAGCTTTGTTAGCCAGTAGTGAGAACTGTAATATTCACAGGGATCTGGAACGTTCACCCCTACGTTTCGCCCCCCTTTAAGCCCCTGGAGTTTTCGCCCTCACACGTCCCCCCCAAGCATTTCGCCCCTGGAAGGGTAACTCGCCTTTTTTGTTGTTATTCTGTTTTTATTTAGAAAAACAGTAAAGTCTTTACAATTTTGAAATCATACAAATAATAGCTGGGTACCCTGTCAATGCTCGAGATAAGAAATATGCAGCAATTTTGGCAAGAATTCCACACATTGTCAAGGACATCAACAATAGAAAATTAATGGACTTTCTGAAAGGCATAGCATACAATTTTTTGAATTTAAGTTTATGTTTGTGTTTTTTATGTGAGTCTTGATTTATGTTTGTGTCTTTTTATCATCATCATCATCATCATCATCACACCCTTATCCCGCCCGTGGCAGGGTCGGGTCTGCGGGTTCTCGCCCTCCACTCACGTCTATTTAACACCATGTCCCTGTCCACCCCACACACTGCCATGTCCCTACGGACCACCTGTTCCCACGTCTGCTTTGGTCTCCCCCTACCCCGGGTGCTACCAACCACCTGCATTCCAGGGATACACCTAACTAGCTCCTCTTCCTCTCTTCTCATGACGTGGCCATACCACCTCAGCCTATTCTCCCTCATTTTTTCAGCAATGTCCACTACCCCTAGGCTACCTCTAATATACGCATTCCTAATTCTATCAGCTCTTGACACACCACTCATGTATTGCAGCATTCGCATCTCGGCTACTTGCATTCTAGTTACATGGCTCTTTCTCACTGCCCAGCACTCTGACCCATAGAGCATAGCTGGCCTAAACACTGTCCTATAGAACTTCCCTTTCAACTTCATTGGGACCCTCCTATCACACAGAACGCCACTGGCTTGCCTCCATTTCAGCCACCCCCCATTGATTCTATGGGTCACATCCGAGTCGATCCAAGACCTCCTAAACAGAAGGCCTTCTCACTGATTCGTGACGTCATCCTAAGTAGTGCTAAGACCTACTGAAAATAATGATGAATGCTGACGCTTGCCCTTACAAAGCAATGAGATATTTATTAATAAAATATAAAATAGATTTTAAATGCACATGCAAATATTGGTTTGAGTGAATAGACAGCATGAAAATATTAATTTATTTTTAAATTTTTGTAAGAAATACATGCATTTAAAACACATATTTTAATGCTTAATTTTCAATTTTAACCTCTTGTAGACTTCTTCTTCTCAATATAATTATTTTGATTTTTTTCAATAGCTATGCAAGTGTCTAAACCACAAGGAAGATTTGCTTATGTATGGATTGTAGTGCTTCAATAGCATACTTATTAGAAAATTTTTAAAAATAATTTCACATGAAAAGTCATAAAAGGAGGTTGTTGTTGTTGTTGTTGCTTGTTAGGGTTTTAGGGCCCATTGACATCAATGGTTATTAGGACCCAGCAGGGGTGGATCCAGAGGGGGAATAATGCAGCAGTTGCTCCCCCCTCAGTGCTTCAAAGGGGTACATATTTCAATTGATGCATGATTCAACTTTGCAACTGATGAGACATTTTTGAATTTCCTATTCCCATTTCTACACTGCCAGTCCAATCTATAGTTGGCTAAACCACTGAAGATAGGGCATTGTCTAAAGGGCAGTAGAGGACCTATATAATATATGGAGACATGGTATGTATTCTAAGGGGTTCTGAATATTTAAAAATATTTGGGGCACCCATTTTTTGAACTGCTACCCCCTTTATCAGCCCCTGGATCTGCCCCTGGGTGCTCAAAAAGACATTCACCATGGAGAGAGAATATTCAGAGGGACAAGATGGGTACCCAAATCTACCATAGGCAGGAAAAGGGTTAGGAGCTTATGTATATATGTTAGGCATACAAGTATACAGAACATATCTAACCTAACATGTATACCTAACATCACTAATTTAACCTAACATATATGCCTAACACATCTCACCTAACAAATATACCTAACATAACTAACCTAATCTAACATATATATATAACCCAACATACCTAACATAACATGTATGCCTAACTTTTCTACCCCCTATGATTGTTCTTTTCTTAAAATATATATGCAACATCTTGGCTGCCATATTCTTAGTTTAAATGATATGCACAACACTTTGTGTAAAACATTAGTAAAATCATGGTGTATCTAATTTATATAAGCCTATGAGTTCAATATTAAATCTGCTTACCATTCAATGCTTGGTCAATCTGGAAGCCTTTCTGTTACTAGCTATAATCCATTTTGTCACCATTTTGGGGTTTTTTGTAAAAATGAAGACATTAACGTTAGGTCCACTTCTGTAGTTTCCCTGGCATCCAGGCACAACACAATTACATGGCACAATCCAAATATTATATGATTGGCATTTGAAAATGATTTGAGTTAAAAATTAAACTCAAATACCAATTTAAAAAAGACGCTTGAAATGCACACAATATGGTCGTTCACATAGTGTGCTAGCACTACTTTGTGTAACGTCACTAGCCAGTGACGTCACACTGCAAAGGCCTTGTTATCTAGGAGGCTTTGGTCTATCTCCCCATTGCTTTGGAACGTTGATCCCAAGTGCTTTACCTCTTGCACCTTTTTCACTAGTTCATCCCTGGAGCGAACGTCACCGTTAATTCCCTGTCCTTCCCAATTGAAAGCTAAATACTTGGTCTTCTTCATGTTAATCTTTAGCCCGCCCTTTTCTATTGCTTGTCTGACATCATTTAGGCCCTTCTCTATCTGTTCCCTGCAATCACTAACTTTTCCAATATCATCTGCAAATGACAGGCACTGAGGGGCCCAGTCTCCTACCCTTGTAAGCAGCTCGTCCAAAACCAGGATGAAAAGGTATGGGCTAAGTGCTGAACCTTGGTGCACCCCAACTTTCACTGGAAAGCCCCCAGTATTCCCCCAAGGTGTCCTTACCCTGGTTGTGGAGCCATCATACATATCCTGGATTATTCTAATGATCCCTTCCTCTACCCCCTTTTTCATAATATTTCCCAAACTACCGGTCATTGGACACTGTCAACGGCCTTCTCCAGGGTCGATAAAGATGGCATGGAGGTCTTTCTTTGCTGCCCTATACTTTTCTACCATCTGCTTCAGAATGAGGATTGGCTCCATAGTGGACCTGCCTGGCATAAACCTGAACTGATTTCCATGGACACTAGTTCTATCCTGGAGGGGACGTTCCATCACTCTCTCCCAGAGTTTCATGGCATGGCTCATTATCTTTATACCTCTATAGTTGCTGCAATCTTGGACATCCCCTTTGCCCTTGAAGAGTGGTACTATCCAGCTCTCCTGCCATGCAGATGGCATTTTATCTCCACTAGCTATCTTGCTGAAAAGTTTTCCTAACCACCTGGTAGCTGTCGTCCCTAGGCTGTGCCACACTTGGATGGGGATTCTGTCTGGGCCTACAGCTTTTTGGCCTTTCATCTTCCTCAGTGCTCTGGCTACTTCCTCCTCAGTAACACTGTCCACAACCTCTGCTGGTGCAGGATAGGTGGAGAGACCCTCATTTTCTCCAGCTGCACCCAAGAGGTTCTGGAAGTACTCTTCCCACCTGCTCTTTACCCCCTGTGGGGAGAGCAGGATCCTACCCTCACTATCCTTCACTGTTATGGCTTGGGGTGTATCTTTAGCAGCCCTATTCCTAGCCTTGGCCAGCTTGAAAACCTCTCTCTCCCCTTCCTTTGTCCCTAACTGCTCATACAGGGCCTCATATTTCTGGTGCTTGGCCAGGGCAGTGATCCTCCTAGCAGTGGTCTTGGCCTGCCTATATTGTCTTTGATTCCTGGTCCCCCATCTCCTGCCACCTGTGGAAAGCAGACTTCTTTTGCTTGATGGCTGCTTCTACCTCCTCATTCCACCACCTGCCTGTTACCCTTTACTGTGCCTACTACTCTGCCCTGCCCCAAAATGGCTTTTCCACAGGTTCTAATTTTCATGGCTACCCTGTCCCACATGGCATCAGCTGTCCCTTCCCAATTCCAGTTTACCTGACTGTGCACTTCTTCTATAAATTCCTCAGTTTTTGCAGGTAGTTTCCACCACTTGATGACCCTCTCTCCTTTCCAGGAATGTGCCTTGCCTGCTGCTTTAACTAGGATTTCTATCATAAGTAGCCTATGGCCACACTCCTTTTTGGAGATTTTCACTGGGGAGAGCCCAGCAATCACAGACCTCTGATCTATGCCTCCCTCTAACCATAAAGAAATCTATCTGTGACATCCCTTGTGGTGACTGGTATGTGATTAGGTGCTTGTCCCTTTTCCTAAACCAGGTATTAGCCAATGCAAGGCCTAGTGCGTTTGCTGTGTCAAGGATTCACTGTCCATCACTGCTAACTGTTCCATACCCCCATCCCCCATGGACCTCCCCATAACCATGGTTATCAGTGCCCACATGTCCATTAAAGTCCCCACCAATAATTAGTCACTCATTCCCTTGACATTGCCCTACCTCAGCCTCCAGTGACTGCCTTCAGCCTTCAGCCCCCAAGTCCTCAAATTCTGTTAGGAAACCCACCTTTGTGGGTTCATCCAGACCTGCCTGGGGGGCATATGCACTAATGAGGTGCAGCACTACCCCTCACCAAACCACTGTGACCAACAGTAGCCTGCTGCTAATGTGTTTAACAAGTGTGACCCCTTGTAGAAGCTCACTATCTAAAACAATACCCACCACATTCCATCCCCCTTCACTTGCTGTGTATATGAGCTTGTACCCCTCCCCAAGGGCCCTTGATCTATTCCCCTTCCACTTTGTTTCTTGGAGGAAAGCTACCTGAATCCTCCTCTTTAGGGTATTTACTAATTCCGTAGTTTTGCCTGTAAGGGTCCCCACATTCCAAGTTCCTAATCTAAGGGTTGCCCCTGTGTTCACTGAATGTGCCCTGGCTGGGGGCACCCCAGCCAGGCGCCTGGAACCCACAGGATCATTGGTGCTGCTTGCCATGGGGGGATGCCAGCCTACCCCATGGAGGACACCCACTGCACTATGGTCCCAACCCCTGTGGCATCCTGCACCACTGGTGATGACGGCCTGAGGTCCCCTCTGGCACCCCTGGCAGCCAGCAGCATGGGGGTGGTAGCCCCCCATACCACTGGCATGACAACCCCTGAAGTCAGCATAACATATGTGCCAACTCAGAAATCATCATATCAATGCCACTAAATACTAATACTTATACTAACAGTAAATTAAAAATACCTATTGTATTAAGTAATAATTAATAATACTAAACTACATCAAAGATACTAAGAGGGAGAATGAAATAAAATTGGTTTAAAATTTTTGCTGTAGGGGGTCGGATCTGGGCTGCAAAACACAGCGTGGTCGACTGACAAAGCAGATGACGCATGCTGGAGCAGCACTACAAGATCGGCAGAAAAGTGCCACGTGGTTAGGCTTAACAGCCCAACCACGCGACAAGTACCCCAACCTTTAAAAACAAAAACGACTACCCCTACAGCCCTACCTTGACTGCAACGGTGGGGTTTCCGCCTCAGAAAAAGTGGATTCACCCAGATGTCAGTTATTGTTGCGAAAAATTAATAAAAAATTCCGTCAGCACAAGGAAGCGTAAATACGTGAGTCCATCGCCATGTTTGTGTCTTTTTATCTATTAAAAATTATTATTACAGTACATTAAACAGAGAAAAAGGAAATACTGTGTTTCCCCGATAATAAGCCACTGTCTTATTTCCATTTTGGTGCCGAAATAAGCACTAGGGCTTATTTTCTGGGAATGTCTTATTCTTTTCTATAATATCATTTAATGTCAAGTATTGAATACTTACAAAATAGAAATTGAGATCTAACGGCAAAAAATTGTAGATGACAAACTATTGAAATCGTGTCCAACTTTATTTCTATTACCACAGCTTACTACACTCTATACCAGTGGCGGTGAACCTGTTTCGAAGACAGGTCACAATAACACGAAAAAAAAACAAAAAGTTGCCTGCAGGTCAGGTGCAAGCACTATTTAGTTTCATGAATAAAAGTAATTTATTAATAATGATGAATAAAGTTCATTAAAGTAGCAAATAGAGACCATCGTTGTACTACCCTTATCCTGCCTGTGGCAGGGTCAGGTCTGTGTATGAACAACCTGCTCTCATGTCTGTTCATGAGACGATAAACTAGATATGATTTCTGCTCGGGTCACTTGATATTGCATAGTGGGTCACTTTGTGACTCACTGGTCGCAGGATTGCCATGACTGCTCTATGCTCATGACTCCCTTTAATGAAGTCACCCAATGTGCTCTTTGCTTTAGGACTCTCATAGGGCTTATGTGCTCTTTGCCTTAGGGCTCTCGTAGGGTTTATTTTCGGGGAAGGGCTTATATTAAGTACGTCCTGAAAAATCTTGGTAGGTCTTACTTTCTGGGTAGGTCTTATTTTCGGGGAAACACGGTAGTTGTCCATGTACCCTCCCAGGGGCGAAATGTGTGGGGGTGAAAGCTCCAGGGGCGTAAAGTGATCTGGGAGAAATGTCGGGGACGAAATGTGAGGGCGAAACTTCCATAAACCGCATTAGACACACCAGTTCTCATCTGATCACTAAGTTAAGGAACGCAACCCCAGCTAGTACTAACATCGGTGGCTGGTTGGAAGCACTGGGTACCGAGAATACCACAAAATCCTCGCATAAGCGTTGTGTCTGTGCAGTCTCCACAATAGGACTATGCCATGGACAGGGCTTTAATGACCTTGTAGTGAGAGGGCCCTAAAACACCAACAAAAAGAATCGTGAATTGTATGATATTAATACAGTAAATCCCCGCTATAACGAATTTGTAGGGGATTGCAATCACATTTGTTATAGCCAGGAATTCTTTACAACCAGGAAAGCTGTTTTTAACCCCAGATAGCTAACCAGTAGTCTGTGATACACCCCAAATATCAAGAAGTTGTGGTTTTGGTAGTTCTGCAAAACATTTGGTTTCTAATCTTTGTGTACCTTCGTATTTACCCCAATGAAACATTTCTGCATGTTTTTCTTACTATTTTAATGCCCATTGATTTAGTTTACTTACAGCTGGTATTCTCCCAGACTACTGGCTAGCTGTAATGACTGCCCTTAAGTATTGAAGGGCAGTCAATTCTTCAGGAGCACAGGTTATTAGGTGTTGGAAACAGGAATTCATGTAGGAAGTTGATTGGCAAGTAGACTGGGATTTGGAAGGGACAACTGATGCAGTGTGGGTCTGGTTTGCCAGAAAGATTAGAAAATTTGGGGAAGCCATTTTAGGTGAGGCTAGAGTAGAAGGTACACTCCAGGGCAGGCAGACATAGCGGTGGAATAATGCAATAGAGGCAGCCCCCAAAAAATAAAAGGCTGCATTCCATAGGTGGATGGAGATAGGAGACTATGATTCTAAAATATGCTAAAATATGCTACAGGCAGACCAAGGCCACAGCTAGGAGGATCATTTCTTTGGTCATACACCAGTAGTATGAGGTCCTCTATGATAGAGACAAAGGGGGAATGAAGGAAGAATGTAGCCTGGGCAAGACCAGGGATAGGGCGATTAAAGATTTACCCTGAGACATAACAGTGAAGGATATAAAAGGTAGAGTCTTGTTTCATACTTCTGAAGTAAGGGAGTGGGGAGAGTATTTCTCGAGGCTATCAAATTCCTGCATATGGTAATGGTGGGGTGAATGGGGTATCATGGGGGAGATAGGCAGGTGTGTAGGGCTAGAACCTGCATACCCGATGGGAGCGGCGAGTTGCGTTGTACACACCAGTTCTCGTCTGAGCAACGCAACGCAAGCCCAGTTAGTACTGACATGGGTGGTCGCTCGGGAAAGCTGGGTACTGCTAATACCCAATAATCGTCGCATTAGTGTAGTGTCTGTGCAGTATATGCATTAGAACTATACAGTGGACGGGTCTCTAATGACCTCGTAGTTGATGGGACCTTAAACCCCAACAAACAAACAAAAATGCATACCCGACCCCGCCACAGACGGGATAAGAGTATGGTGACGATGATGATGATGAGAAAATGAACGTTTCTAATATCATCAGCCATTTGTGCATTCTGCCCTAGTAAAATAAAAAGTATGACAAGGCATTCCTGTAAATGGTGTTCAATTCAATATGTGGTGACCATTGAGTGGAAGTTTGTGTTAAATCCATAAATAAAAATTATTTATAAGGTCCATCATTCGTTATATCCAACCAAATTATCCAAACTTTTATAAGTTTTCATCGTTATTACCAGGAAATTCGCTATATCCAATTCATTATATCCGATATTTTTTTATACAAACTCCTATCCCTTTGCCGGGACCTTTGAAACCATTCGTAACATCAAGGAATTCGTTACTTCAGAGATCGTTATAGCGGGGTTTTACTGTAATAATAATTAGGTGCAGTGTAAACATTATCTCTTTGATTAGTTTAGCTCTTGAAAAAGTGGAAGAGTATGAAGCTATTAACATTAGAAATATTCGCCAAGAATATTTTCGGAGATGGTATTTGTTAGAACGACTGTTTGGCGGATTAAGATCCAGTTGTAGAGGGCGACAATTTCTGGTTTTCGTGGTTACGTTGGAGCAAGGGAGCAAGCTCCTACATCTGGGAATTCGGTGCTTCACTAAATTACTCTGAATGTTTACAAACTGCAAGCCAATTATATAACAGAAAATTTCAAATAATTGGCATTTAGGATTATGTACATTATTATGATATGTCGAGGAATGTAATGGTTTTTGACTAAATCCTTCAACGTGCAATGTTATTTCAGAAAAAGAACTCACACATCAAATAAACTTAAGCCTTTGTCGACCAATATACTATTTGTTCTGACGTTAATAATGATGTCCTGTGTTAATAAGTAGGATTGATATCCAAGTTAAGATGTTCAAAATCCTTTCGCCGAAAATATCTTCCTTTGCAACTGACAGATCATCATTCTCATCATCATCACACCCTTATCCGACCTGTGGCAGGGTCGGGTCTGTGGGTCCAATGAACATACTCTGATAGGGGCACCCCAACCAGGCGTTTGGAACCTACAAAAATATTGGCTTCGTTGTCGGGGGGGGGGGGTCCCGGCGTACCCCACGTGTTCTAACAGTGCATTCATCATCATACCCTTATCCCGCCTGTGGCAGGGTCGGGTCTGCGGGTGCAATGACCATGCTCTGACTGAGGGTACGCAAGCCGGGCGTCTGGAGCCTGCAGGAAATATTGGCTGAATTGTCTGTAGGGAGATGCCGGCCTACCCCACTGTTCCAACACTGCATTACACAACCAAAATAGAAATTTTGGCAGGTAAATTAATGCTTTGTTGGTTATAACATTGCATGGTATCTGACCTATTGCACAATAACAGTAAGCAACAGCGATATTCCATACTGCATAAGAAGGTTTGCAGACTGCAGAAAGACTGCAAAAGTACAAGATTCATTAAGGCAATCACATTTGAACGGCTATATTATTTTCATGGATAGAGTGCTAACAATATATAACATTGTCGCCAAAATGACCAAAACAACATTTTGATCCTAAATGAAAACGAAAGATCTAATTAAAAAGTTCTAATACAAGGTAGATGTTTTATATGAGATGCTAACAAATAGGTCTAGTCACATTACAAATTTTAGCTAGCCACCACTGAAATAGCAATAGTCCTCTTAGCTCAAAAGCTATTACCTTCTGCTATTTATAGAAAATCATTAAGACTTACATTTGCCAATATTGCCAACGTTACTGCTGCTCTCAATTTTTTGATGACACTAAATGGTCATCTTGAAGATCATAGATATTCTGATTATCTCCAGTGTAGAAATGAAACAAGAGCGGTGGTATTCAATCTTTATGTACGAGAGAAAGGGAGCACTAGTAATAAAGGAACTTCATAAATTTTGGCACTGGAGCTCCGTTATTGCCTTCGGGTCCCGCTATCGCTTGCTGCGTTGGGCCCCATGGTCGCCTGCTGCCATGGGCCCTGCTATCGCCTGCTGCCTTCTGGCCCCGCTATCGCTTGCTGCGTTGTGCCCCATGGTCGCCTGCTGCCGCGGGCCCTGCTATCGCCTGCTGCCTTGGACCCCGCTATCGCCTGCTGCCTTGGGCCCCGCTATCGCCTACTGCCTTGGACCTCGCAAGCTCTAGGGCCAGCCTTGGTTACACATCTCTCATGAACTTTCTAACTGCCACCTGAGGCTTGCTTTCTACTGCACCTGAGGCTTGCCAGAAAGCCTGCTTTTTGCATCTCATTCCCTCACAGAAATCAGCACGTCTACCATGCAGTAGAGAACATCACCTTTGGACCCAATATCAGTGGGCCAACGTTCCCTTAGGTTGAGTTAAGATTCAGCCTAGACACAGGTTATATATGGACCCTGATCTGGAAAGAACATCGAACCCGTTTTCACCCCTCCAACTTCAGGGAAAAGGATCATTATGGTGAGCTACTGTTTTTCATTGGACATACCAGTTCTTGTCTTATCACTGCAGTTCAGCAACACAACCCTAGATAATACTAGAATGGCCTACAAAGCACTTTCAGAGTAGGGAAAGGTGGGGCTAATTGATGCATGGGGCATATTGATATTTACCCTTGATGCCATCAAAATGCAACCACTTTGAATATAGCCTCTTAAACAAGTCCCTATATGAAACTAAAGTACGTCTGCTAAACTGTACATAAAAAATCACAGAACAGATGCAACACTTAACGTTAAAAATTTTTTCCTAAAATGAGCGCCGCCACAGTCCGATATTGGAACTACACACGTCATCATGATTAAAACCAGTAATTTTTTGGCAAATGTTGCCCGTGATGTAATGGCATAGTGGGTAAAGCACTGGACTGCCAATTTCGTCCATCGTGTGATGGGGGATCGAGTGCCAGCTGGTCGCCAGCTTCATTTTTTTTCATATCCCGTTATGATAGATGGATTTTTTGTTGTTTGTTGGTGTTTTACGGCCCGCCAACTACAAGGTCATTAGAGCCCCATGATAGATGGAGAGATAATGTACACACAACCATTAAAAAAGTTAATTTGTTTTTCTGAAAGCTGACTTACCGTATTTATTCCAATAAACGCCGCGCCATTTATTTATTTCGTGGCGTTTTTGGTGGGGCGCTTACTAGAGGGCGGCGTTTATTAGAAGGCGGCGCTTATTAATTTTGTGATCCCTCATAGATGATAATGCTGGATGGTAAAATAACAGTGCCATATTTTCTAGGGGTGAACTACATGGATAGAGTGTCAAGATCTGAGGCAGCCTGGGGTGGTGAACATCACCAAAAAAATGGACAAATAATAAAAACATTAACACACAATGAGAAAAAGGGACGAAGAGCTCATTGGGTCCATTTCAGGAATGCAGGTGGTCAGAAGCACCCAGGGCAGGGGAGACTGAAGCAGACATGGGAGCAGGTTGTCCATTAGGACATAGCAGTGTGTGGGGTGGACAGGGGGGAGTGGCAGGCTAGAACCTGCATACCTGACCCGGCTGCAGGTGGGATAAGAGTATGATGATGATGATTTTATAGATGATAATGATAAAAACTAATACAGTAATTGGGATGAGAATCCTTCAATAAGTGCCTGCAAGCAGCAAGTGCCATAAGCACTGCAAGGGCAGTAGCGATTTTGGAGGGCGACGTCTGTTGTTTATTTCACCCTGATGATGCCGCGCTTATTAGAGGGCAGTCTTTATTGGAATAAATATGGTATTTAATAAAACATGAGTGCCACCACAGTTCCAGTAAAGGATTTTGTCATCCACCAAGGTTCCAGTAAAGGATTTTGTCATCACACAGAGCCTCAGAGGGTCAAATAGTTGTGAAAGAACAACTAAAAGCATTCAGAAGTATACATTTTGAGGGAAGATGTATCATCATAAATCCAGAATTTCTTCTTTTTAGCAATATGTGGCACCAGCATAGCCAGGGGGAGTGTTCTATGTGTTAAAACACCTTTGTCCCCAGGGAGGAAGTACTAAGTTTATTGACATAACACCCCCAAAGCATTTACCTGGCTATGCCACTGATATGTGGGATCAAATCCCAGCTGATGTGTGCTTCAATTTTTCTTAATCCTATCCTGTTATGATAAATGGAGGCATGGAGGACAAATTATGTACACACAACAAACAGGAATGAATTAAAATATAGTTTATTATCAATTAAACAAGAAATTACACAAAACTTCAACAGTTAATGTAATGCCATTATCATCATAAACTCATTCTGCCTGTGGCAAGGTCAGCTCTGTGGGTTCAAGCCCTACACTTGAATCGATCCCCCACCAGGTCCCTGTCCACCTGAAACACTACCATTGTTCCAACCTCACATTACATAACCAAAATAGAAACTTTGGCAGGTAAATTAATGCTTTGTTGGTTTTAATATTGCATGGTGTCTGACCTCTTGCACAATAATATGCAACAGGGATATTCCATGCTTGAGTTAATAGAGTTCAATGACATCAATTTGTTTTTTAAAGGTTTGTAACTTTTTTTTCCAGGCCAAGGTGTTATATTTTTTTATTAACAATACAATTCAACTTTTTACACCTATTATAAATAACAATTCAACCTAAGAATTTCCATATAATACAAGTTATCATTTTATTGTGCTCAATTCAACCTATTGATGTAGTGTTCAGTAAATGTTCATCAGTACTCCCCAAGAGATGGTTAACCCTTTCATTATGAAACATATCTCAGGCACTTTTCAACATAATTTCGGTACTTTTTCCAATAAATTATGTAAAATTATCTGAAGGGTGAATTAGAGCTGTTTGTTCATTATATTCTTTCAGTGATAAGAAATTTGGTTGTTCTACACTATCACTCTTAATTGATTCCCTGAGACAATCATTACAGCCAATTGCTGAAACAATTTTTTTTTACTATGTAACCCACAACATATTCTGTTGACTGCCTTGCAATGCTTAATGCATTTGATTCACTAAAGTTAAGGGCCAAATGTTGCCTGTCCTCAGTATTGTTTAATGATGGAAAAATATGTTGTGGTTGCATAAAATTGTGTTTGTGGAGTTCTCTCTTGGTACTATGTTTTAAGAATTTCTTTAAATTTGCTAAGATGCTATTATCATCCTCCTCACAATTGAAATTCCTAACTGCAAAATTTGAACACAAATTGTTGACAATTGTAGTTTTAAATGCAGCAACAAAATGAGATGCAGTAGGGCTGACATTGGTAACTCCTAACTGTCTAATGGTTCCAAAAGATTTTCAAAAGGGTCTTGATTTAAATGCCTCATATTTAAACTATTAAAGCTTTGCTCTTGTAGTTGCAACCACAATTTCCTCACAGCCCTTATGTTATGAACCCAGCCATTTTGGCAAGGAGGATGAGACACCTTCCTATCACTTTGTGTTAAAAATGGCATTTTCCCTAAAATGGGGAAAACATAACCACAAAATTGCTGATGTGAACTTCCCTTTGTGAGCCAACATTTCAAAGCCCTCCCATCTAACATGTCTTGTGTATGTCCATTGAAAGAGTCAAAAAGATTATCCATTAACTTAATGAATGTGGCTGTGTGTGCTGCTTCTGGTGGTAGCCTGTGGGAATCAACCATGAACCTGATTCCACCCTGCACAGTGTGGATAAATATTTGTGCAGCTAGCTTCACTTTCATTTGCAGTTTACCAGAGGGATATATATGGTTGTCTATAAGCCTATAAGCTTGCTTAAAAAAAATTCATTATCTTTATGGAAAAATTCTTCTATGTGACACCATTTTGCTGTCCCCCAATTATCCTTGTCGAATTGAAAATTGATATCTTTTTCCTGCAATCTATTTCTAATACTTTTCAGGAGGTGTGGAGCATCAAAAAAATAAACTACATCCTTCCCATTAACTCAAAAGAAGGGCCCTGGCCTGTCCCTAACCTTGTAAGCAAGTATTTGAAGTACTTTAACATTTGTTGCCAACTGATCACAAATAGTTGCAACTAGAATTAACCCAATGTTTTGCACAGCTTCTATTATGTATTCTAATAAACAGCTTAGCTTGGAAGCTCTTATGTTTCTTGGGAAATAAAAGGCATATGCCTGCTTCCATTTTCTGTTCAGCCCTTTTAGCATAAAAACAAGAGCATTTGTTGCACATAGGTTGGTCCTGCCCAGATGACCATAGTCCTCATACCCCTCAATTTTGTCCTTATACTGATTATAAAATAGGCCTTCATGTATTGTCATTTCATCAAACATAACTATGCAATATTTTGATAAAGGACCTGTTCTAGCAACCCTCTTTCTAAGGTAGTCATCAATTTCTGCATTGCAACCACATTGAAAGTCTTTGCTGAGTTCTTGGTGATGGGAGATCCATCAGTTTCCTGAGAAATCTGTAACTCTTAGGGCTCATCTTGTAAATGGAAAGAGCAAATGCCTTGTCATCCAATCCCCACCACTTTCCTTAGGTTTCCTGCTAGAATGCCTTATTTTGCCATTTAGCAACTGTGAAAGAACGTCATGTGAACCCCCACATAAAGGCTGGATTAATAGTTGTTTGTTGTTGAAAACGTGTCTTAAATATGATAATTTTTTTCCTTACATTAGAGTTTTGATTGTGTGATAGTCATACAATTGTCCTGCATTTGTGTATGCCAGCCAACAGTCTTGCTTTGCATGGTGTAACCTCAGCCCTCTTCAAGTGATACTCCCTTAGGAGTAATGTTTGTGATTTTGGGGTCCCACTCTGAAAAGTGAAGTTATGTGAAGTGCCTGGTTGGCATTCTTCATTGGGTTGTTCTGCTGATGATGAAGGTAATTGAGCTTCAGCTATTGTTGGTAGATTGCTTGAAGGTAATTCAGCTTCAGCTATTGATGGTAGATTGCTTGAAGGTAATTCAGCTTCAGCTATTGATGGTAGGTTGCTTGTAGCCATTGATGGTAGATCACTTGCAGATGTTGATGGTAGATTCCATGTAGTGGTTGATGGTAGTGATGCAGGTGTGAGGCCATTCAGTGTTGGAACTGCTGAAGTACTTAGAAGTGTGCAATGTGGATGCTTTAACAAATATTTAGCCTCAAAATGGTGTGAGCAAAGAGAACACTTTGCAAGTTTTTCCTTGCCATACTCATTAAGAGCACTATCATTGCAAAACTGTACCCACTTCTTACATCTATAATGAAAACAAAATATATTGAAAGGAGAAGTAAACATACACACAGTTGGCTGCTCAAGCACCCATATTTTAAAAGTATATAATGTACAATGGAGGCTAGGGGCACACTATACCCAAGAAAAACACTGTCTAAGATATGATGAATTTTAAAATGC
Source organism: Trigoniulus corallinus (assembly GCA_013389805.1). Lineage (NCBI taxonomy): Eukaryota > Metazoa > Arthropoda > Diplopoda > Spirobolida > Trigoniulidae > Trigoniulus > Trigoniulus corallinus. Next base: position 23,160,576 of record JAAFCE010007744.1, read on the forward strand.
TTGGTGTCCCCCATGACCCCATGTTGTGATTCTAGGGTGGCTTTCTCCCAAGATCTGGCGACATCTCGAGGGGGCAGGAGGAGGAGCAGGGTACCCTGAAAGATGTTTCCAGCATTTGCCCTTCCCTGGGAAATTTTCTGCAGACTCCCTAAGTGACATTTGTCATGGAAATGATAGGAAGGGAGCACTTAAAAAAAGTGCACCTCAAATAGGAACTCCTAACCATCCTGTCTCTCTGAATGGACATTGTTTTGCCACAGCCAGTTGCTGATCAAAGCTGCAACCCCTATGGTTATTTAGCGTCAGTCTACTGTTCGTTGGGTCATTCTACTGGTGCAAGGGGATGAGCTCCTACAGCTGGAAATTTTTTCCTTATCTACCCATTGAGTTGGACACACCAGATTTGGTCTGATAACTGAAGTACTGCTAGTACTGACATGGGTGGCCGCTTGGGTCTGTTTAGTCTGGACATTAGCACTATGCAGTGGACACGGCTCTAATGACCTTGAATTTGAAGGGCCAAAAAACACCCATGACTGAAAATGCACAGAAACTACACTGATGTGACGATTTTTGGGTATTAGTGATTCCCAGTGTTCCCAAGCGGCCACCCATGTTTCAGTACTAGCTTGGGTTGCATTGCTTAACTTCAGTAGTAAAACAAGAATTGCTGTGTCCAATGCTATACAGCCACTCCCACCTATGACAGGGCCAGGTATCCATGTTGTCACTCTGTCCAGGGACACAAGGGTGCTATATGGGACGGTGTTTTTCTTGGGTATAATGTGCCATTAGCCTAACTGCAAATTGTGTATGCAGACTTTTTCTGCCTAGTGTACACTGTATTTGCAAGCATGTTTGAATGCAATAAAACAAATGTACACTTATCCAATTATTGATTTATGTGTAGGTGAGGGGGTGATGTTAGCCTCATTCCCACACTTAATAATATTCTAAGCAGCCTTGTGTCCCTGCCTCCCCCCACAACCACCCCTGTTACTGGGGGATAGATACACTGTAGGCATGCCTACACTGTATAACAGCTGTCTTCAAACTGTTCTGTGGAACCCCAGGGTTCCACAATACATCTCTGGGGGTTCAACGAGTCAAAATTAAAATTCGTTAGCTGCAGCAAGGGGTTCCCCCAATGGTTCCCCCAAAACATCTTATAATTCTAAGGGTTCCATGAGTCGCCAAAATTTGAAGACCACTGCTGTATAATGTTGTCATCATACTCTGCCTAGCAGCTGATTTTATTTTTAATTTATTATCGATTAAAAGTACATAGAATTACACCTACCTTTCTTCATCCCTTACAGGAAATCCAAATATCGACCTCTTCTCTGAAATTTTTTGGCAACTTTTCATGAAACATTTCCATCCAGGAGCCATTTTTAAAGATTTATTTTCTCTTAAATTAGCACGTGGTTTTAATGTTTGGTAAATGGTTTTTAAATGTAGGTGGTAAACAACAATGTAATACGTCATAATCACGATTCAGATCGATTTCAAATGCTGCAATATGATACGATAACCCCTACAACGCCATCACAGTCCGATATTGGAACTACACTTAAGCTAGGTTGACACGGTCAAAGTGCACTTTGATCGTTACTTGTACCAAGTGTACTTGTACAAGTGATCCAAGCGATCTGTCGTCCAAGTTGGTTTATACAGCAAGTGACTTGGACAGCAAGCTGGAGACAAGAAACATGGCGGATTTGGCTTTGGAAGGTGTAGTAGTGGCAGATATACCCAGCATATCATCATCCTATCCTTATCCCACCTTATCCTTAACTCTCGCCTATCTCCCAACAGGTCCCTCATTTTCTCCGTCATTTCCATACAGCCAGACTACTCATTCCTGACTATCACATCTTGACACCTTGTTCATATACCACAACAGGGCCGGTGCTATATTTTGTGGGGCCCTGTGCAAACTAATTATGCGGGGCCCTGTGAAAACATGAAGTGGAGCCCTTCTATCAATAGGTTCATTAATCCGAATGCACGGGGCTCTGTGCCATTACCCTGTTCGTACACCCATCACGTCAGCCCTGACCACAGCATTCGGATGTCGGCTAGTTACATTCTATTTACGTGGCTCTTCCTCACAACCCAACACTAATCCATATAGCATAGTAGTCCTAACCACTGCCCTGTAAAACTTCCCATTCAATTTGTTTGGGACCCTCCTATCACACAGGACTCCACTCACCCTCACTAAAATCAGGAATCTAATTTTCCACTCACCCTTGCCAAATCATGTTATTCGTAATCCATTCATGCAGCATATTTTACATCTTTGCATATGTAGTTTGGGCAGCTTTCAATTCCACAACACTTCCTCAGCGTCATATAATTCTATAAATTATGTTTTCTCTGTCAGTCCAATTCCTAGCTGGTTTTCTAATTTTTTTATTATTATTACCTAATTCACCCTCCGCGTATTACATGTTGGTAGCCATTATAAATTCTATCCAAGTGATACTTTGATCAATGTAAGTTGGCAGCTGTCCTACTCAACTTGGAAGGATCCTCAATGCCCAAGTGAACTTTGATCTAGTGTACACATGGTCAAAGTTGCACCTAAGTGACGCATGAAGGGCGTCAAAATTGACTTGATCACAGTGCACTTTGACCATGCCAACCTAGCTTTAGTTTTGTTGGTGTTTTGTTGGTGTTTGTTGTTGGTTGTTGGTGTTTGTAGTTTTGTTGGTGTTTTAGGGCCCTTCAACTACAAAGGTCCTTAGAGCCCTATTCAGTAGCGTCACTAGGGTTGGCGTCACCCGGTGCGGTGACGCCATGGTGTCACCCCCTCTCCCAAAGTAAAGCTGCTTCTTCTGCTTTGGTGTCACCCCATTTGTCATGGTGCGAGGTAGGGTCAGGTCAGGCCAGGCAGGGTCAGGTAAACATCTTATCCCTCTGAATATACACATCATATTATCATCATTATACCCTTATGCCACCTGTGGCAGGGTCGAGGTTATCACAGGTTATCGCCATCCACCCCCGCCTGTCACCCACCCACCAGGTCCCAGTCCATCCCACACACTACCAGATCCTTATGGACAACCTGCTTCCATGTCTACTTCCATCTCCCCATATTCCAGTTGCTTCCAATCTATTGACATGGCACTTCCTCACTGTCCAACACTCATCCACATAGCATAGGTTGCTTAACCACTGCCCTGTAAAATTTCCCTTTTAACATGATTGGGACTCACCTATGACACTAGACTCACTTGCCTGTCTCCACTTCAGCCATCCTTTGTTAATTCTATTGGTCACATCCAAGTCTATCACCCCACTGCTTGGTAATGTTGATCCTAAGTACTTTACCTCTTTTACGTTTTTCACCAGTTTGCCCCTATAGAGTACGTCACAATTATTTTCCTGTCCTCCCCAATTGAAAACTAAATAATCTGTCCTCTCCATGCTTATCATAAGCTATTCCTTTTCTATCACTCCTTTAATGTCATTTAGCCCCTACCCTTCTCTATTTCTTCACTGCAGTCTCTAACTTTTACTATATCATTGGCACTGAACACTATCTTGAAAAGAAGAGCTCATTAAATACTTTTCTAAAAGAATAGGTGTTCATCATCCACCAATGAGAATGTTAGAAAACGAATTCCATACAATGAGCTTTGATATCTAAGGAATTTGCTAAGGTGGCCACATGACCTTCATTATTAGTGGACTTTAGTTTCAAAAGGAACCCTTAACTTACCTGCACTACCCAAATAAACCCATCCTTCGCTTCTTCATTGACTCTACAAGTTAATAAAAATGGAATGGAGATCTTTCTTTTAAGCACTAAACTTTTCTATCTGCCTATCACCTAAACTATCATCTGAAATGAGCCAGAAGTGACTTTCAGTTACACTATTTCTACCCTACATAGAATGGCTCATAAGCTTGAAACCTTCACAGGGTGAATTTTAATAAAACCAACAAACTGCATGGACTGATTCCTGAATGGAAATGGAGGAAAAAGGCCCTATTAACATGTGTCTGGAAATGGACAGTGGGCATGCAATGACAACAAATCGTCCTGAAACACAGTATATAGCTGAATCGCACCAACGTCCAACAGATGTTCAAAGTGGCCTCCTTGGAATGAAATGCATACATTCACATGTGAAATCCTGGATTGCCTCACTTTTTGACATTCCAGCCTTGGTCCAAATAGATTCCCAGGGATTGTGAATATGCTGTTCAAGAGTCAGCACATCATGAACTGGTTCAGTAAACACAATGCTTTTCCAATGCCCCCAGAGGTAAAAATCCAGAGAGCTTAAGTCCAGTGGTCTGGCAGCCCATGCAACAGGACCTCTGTGTACTATCAAACTTCTGGAGAGGATGTTGTTGAGGTGTTGGCAGACTGTAATGGTGGTGGTGCTCCATCATGCAGAAATCACATAACCTGTCTTATTGGCAAAGGCACATTCTCAAGAAACCCACACAGAGTGTTCTGCAGGAAGTCCAGGTACATTCCTCCACTGAGGTATTGTGGGAGAATAACTGGTCCAAGTATGTGAATTGATGCTGATGAGGCAGATTGGTGATGCCATTTTTGGTAAAGGTTGTTTCATTGTTAAATAGGACACAAGACATAAATCTCACAATTGTGATGGTGTGGTGCAAAAACCATCAACAAAATCCTTTCCATAGAGGGAAATCCACTGGTGATAATCCTTGCACTCATTGCAGGTGATGGGGATAATAGCAGTTATCATGCAGGATACACATAATCATACTTAGACTTACACCATGTTGACAGGCCACTTGCCTGGAGCTTGTACTAGGTTTCATCTCAATATCCTGTAGAACCTGTTCCTCCAAATTTCGTGTATGCACAGTCTGCCACCTCCCTGCACATTTGTGTGTCTGAAAGGACCCATGGTCACACAAACGCCCAAAAATGACTTGAAAAGTTGTGTGATATGTTTGGTGTCTGTGAGGGTACTTGCTTTGGTATAGTAGTGCTGTCTCCCAACTGTTTCCATCTGCTTGGCCATACACAAGCACCGTCTGATACACTGCTTCAATCACACACTCTGCAACACACAAGAAACACTGCAAATGGTCAAAAAAAATGTGGCATTTGTGAGTGCCATCCACTTTGGCAATGATGCATTTCCAGACACAATTTCATAGGACCATTTTTTCCTCCATTTCCAGTCAGGAATCCATCCCTGCAGTTTGTCAGTTTTAATAAAATTCACACTATACAGGGTGTAAAATTTTTTCACACTAAGATCCTTTTACACTAAGATTTTTACACTTTTTGTACACTAAGAGTGACAATTTGCTGAGCTCGATACCTGAGACAACCTCCTGTAGCCCTGGGCCATTGGTGCGCACTCATAAATGCAGTTTTGAACGCATATTTTTTTTTTTAGGTATAGGAACATGATATATCAAAATTTCACATTTTTTTAGATCTATGCAATACAATAGTTAAAACTACCCCTATCTATTGAAAAAAATGTAACTTTGCATTATCCTGAAAAAGCTACTGCCAAAATTTCTGAACTGTTCTAGGATGTGAATGTCCCCACCATCAACTATAACTTTTTCCTGGCCATTTTATTCCATATCTCATAGATTTTTTTAAAAAAGGCATTGGTTTCTTTAAAAGAAACACCCTGTATAGTTACCACAGTCTTGGACACAGGCCTGCTTGGATATAACCTTTGCCCTTGAAGAGAGGTACTATCCAACTTTCATGCCATGCAGCAGGCATTCTACCTCCACTAGCTATCCTATTGAAAGGTTTCCCAGCCACCTGATTCTGAGGCTATGTCACACATCAATGGGAACACTGGGCCTAACGCTTTTCGACCTTTCATTTTCTTAAGGGCCCTGACTACTTTCTCCTCAATTACCCTGTCCACCACCAGCGCCCGCTCTAGCACTTATGCAGCCCCGGGCAAAACGACAAATTTGCGCCCCTTAAGAATGTATAAAGGTACTTACCATTTTATTCTAATAAACGGCGCGACGTTTATTTATTTTTTTTTTTCAAAGGCTCTTTTGATGTGCTGTTTATATTTCAGTACCTTTAATAAGTCATCCCCATAGACCACTCAGCCAATATTCCGGTAGGTTCCAGACATCTGGCTGGGGTGTCCCCACTGTGAGAATATTAAGTGCACATACAGACCATTCCCTGCCACAGGCTGGATAAGGGTATGATGATAATGATGATAAATTCAGTTTCTTTATTATTCAATATGCCGTTTATTAGAGGGAGTGGCAAATGTCGTTAGACACACCAGTTCTCATCTGATGACTTAAGTTAAGCAGCACAACCCCAGCTAGTACTGACATGGGTGGTCGCTTGGAAAAACTGGGTACTGCTAACACCTAAAAATCGTCACATTAGTGTAGTGTCTGTGCTGTCTCTGCATAAGAACTATGCTGTGGACGGGGCTCTAATGACCTTGTAGTTAAAGGGCCCTAAACACCAACAAGCAAAAGCAACTCAAAGCAACTCCTAACCCTGTTCCCGCCTATGGCAGGGTCGGGTACCCATTTGTCCCTCTGAATGGACACAGGGTGTTATATTGGACATGGACGTGTTGGACGTGTTATTTTTTCTGCAGCCGGTTGCCAGCCAAAGCTACACCCCTACGCTTATTTATCGTCGGTCTAGTGTTCGTTGGGGAATGCTACCGACGCCAGGGGGCCAGCTCCTACACCTAGAAATTTTGCCTCATCTACCCGTTGCGTAGTAGAGAGGGTTCTTTTACGTGCAAGCGCCATCGTACACCCGCACGGGACGTCGGTTTTACTTCTCATCCGAAAGAAGGCGCACTTGTAGCTTCTCTCTCGCCCGAAAGAAGCCGACCCACCACGGTCCAGCATCGAACCTAGAACTACTGGTGTAGTTGCCGAGTGAGCTAACCACTACGCCACCACGGCGGGTTACCAACAAACAAACAACAACAAAAAGTTTTTTTAAAGGGCGCTGCTTATTAGAATAAATATGGTATTTTAAAAGGTACTATTAAAAGAGGTACTTAAATAAAGGCAAATATTTTTCATTTTCAATACAAATCAAATCATATTATTTAAATTTTTTATTGAGTACCCCATTGAAGCAGTGCTGTGTTTGCGTGTTAATGCTATTCTGTTCAGAGAATTATACTGTATGTGCAGTACGTTCAAACAAGTTCAAGCAGTGCCATTTCGAATTCTGCATTAATAATAATAGTGTAAATATTTTTCAAGACCACACCTAGGAGGATCATTACCCTGGTCAAACAGCAGAAGTATGCAGCCCTCTATAAATCAGTTAGAGACCAAGGAAGGGGACAGAAGTTTTTAAATAGGCCAAGGTAAGGCCCTCTTTCCCCGGACTAAGGTAAAGAAGAGGTTGTAAGAGCTTTCCAAAACCTCTTCAATGTTGCAAGGGGAGAGGATGACATTGACACTCATCCTATATCTTCAGGGACAGCGGACAGCATAACTGAGGAGGAAGTAGTCAGGGGCCTTAGGATGATGAGAGGTCAAAAAGCTCTATACCCAGGCAGAATCCCCATTGAAGTGGGGCATAGTCTAGGGAAGACAGGAATCTCGTGGCAAGGGAAACTTTTCAATAAAATAACTGTGGGAGATAGGACCAAAATTGTGGCAACTATGGAAGTATTAAGCTAATGAGTCATTCCATAAAGCTCTGGGAGACAGTAATAGAATGTTGCCTCCAGGATCGAACTAGTGTCCGTGGAAATCAGATCTCCTTGCTATCTTTATCGACGTGGAGAAGGCTTATGACAGTGCTGCACGACAGGTTGTTTGAGAGGTATCATGAAGAAGGCGGGTAGAAGAAGAGTTCATTCGAATAGTAGAGAGTATTATGGTTCAATAGCCAGTATAAGGACACCTTGGTGAAATACTGAGGGCTTCCCAGTGAATTTTGGGATGCACCAAGGTTCAGCATTAAGTCCATAACTTAGCAAGTAGCTCTTCCATAACAAGAATGAAAAGCATTATGGTTATGGATTAGCTGCTGACGGGAGTAGGAGAATGGGCCCCTCAGTCCATGGCATTCACCGACAAATATTGCAAATGTTAGTGTCTGCAGAGAACAGGTAGAAAAGGGCCTAAACGATATTAGAGGAGCGATAGAAAGGCTAGACGATTGAAAGGGCTAAAGATAAACATGAAGAAGAAAGAGTATTTAGCTTTCAGTTGAGGAGGACAGCAAAATAACGGTTTCCTACTTCCTATCGTCGAACTGGTGGAAAAGGTGCAAGAGGAAAAGTACTTAGGATCAACATCCCAAAGCAGTGGGGAGATAGACTCTGATGTGAACCCATAGAATCAATCAAGGTGGTTGAAGTGGAGTAAGGCAAGCGGAGCCTGTGTGATAGGAGGGTCCCAACCAAGTTGAAGGTGAAGTTTACAGAATGCACGTAGCTGAGATGCGAATGCTGAAGAGCTAATACAATTAGGTATGAGTACATCAGAGGTAGCTTGGAGGGTGATTAACATCGCCAAAAATGAGGGAGAATAGATTGAGGTGTATAGACACGTAAAGAGAAGAGGAGGAGCTTGTTAGGTCCATTTTAAGAATTCAGGTGCTTGGAAGCACCCGGGGCAAGAGGAGCCGAACCAGGCTTGGAAGCAGGTTGTCCATCAGGATGAGGCGGTGTATGGGGTGCACGGGGACCTGGTGGAAGATATACGGGAGAGGAGGGCCAGAACCCGCAGACCCGACCCTGCTACAAGCGGGATAAATGGTTGTTTTTAGCTTTTAGACATAAGCAATATAATTACACCATGCACTGTAAATTTTTAGCAAAGGAAAAAGTCGATGTGAAGTTTTCTATTAATTTCGTAATTAACACATTAATATTTTTCTCAAACAGCCAAAATGCCGCCCCGGACAAATGCCCGGCTTGCCCCTCCCTAGAGCGGGCCCTTCCACCACGCCAGAAGTAGCAGGTTTGGCGTCAATTTCTCTCTCACTGCAGCATTCAAGAGCCTTTGGAAATTATCTTCTCACCTCTACGCTGATATGGCTCAGGGTATATATTTAGCTGCCCTATTTTTGGCCTTGGCCAGTTTAAAAGCGTCTCTCTCCTTCCTTGATCTCTAACAGATCGTAGAGGACCTCTACAGTAATGGTATGACAATGGTACTCATACCATTGGCAATAATATTAGATTCTTGGTCTGCCATCTCAATCAACCTGTGTGACCCAGCCTTATCTTGTTTAATGGTGGCCTCCACCTGCTCATCCCACCACAATATCTGCCTGCCCTGGTAGTCAATCTCCTACTCTAGCCTGCCTTGAATATTTATCCCAGATTTTCTAATTTTGCGGAAAAGCCATTGTAGACCAGGCTATAGTAGGAGTCCCTGCTTACCAAAGTTACAACCCCTATTCTTATTTGTCATCCGTCTTTTGTTCGTTGGAGAATTCCACCGACGCGATGCCAGGAGGCGAAATCCGAGTTTCATTTACGTGCAAATGCATCATACACCACGCGAGACTAGTCCACCTTGGTCCAGCATCGAACCTAGAACCACTAGCGCTATTACCGAGCACACTACCCGCTGCTCCACCTCGGTGGGATTTTACACGTACTATTGAGATTCGATAATGATTTGATGCCTGGGGGTAATATAAAATAAACTTGTTATCGGACAAGTGGGATTTAACCCCCACCTGATTCCTTGCACGTCCCCCTGGGGTGTTGAAAGACCTCACCTGGCCTAAAGGAATTCTGTGATTTTAATTAGGGCGGAAGAACGCAAGCTCTTTCTTCAAGGTTCCGGTATGGAATTTCGAATGCCGATCAGCTTTAATAGAATTTAATTCTGATGTTCACAGTCAGATTGTCAAAGCCAATTGCAACAACCATTATTTCTGCAAATTCCAAGCAAAATTGTCAAAATATTGTATAATGCAGCCCTGGATTCTGAGCAGTAGGTCAGTTTTATTTGGTTGGTGTTTTAGGCCCCTTCAACTGCAGTGGTCATTACAGCCCCTTCCACTGCTTAGTTATAATGAAGAATCTGTGCAGACACTACGCTGTTATGACGAGCTGGGTATTAGCAATAACACTGAAGAACAAATTTTTACTTTGGAAAAAATACATTTCTCACTTAGTGCTAGATTTATTGGATAAGTTATGCTGATTATTTATCTGTTCTCCATTTTGCCCTAGGACGTCGGGTTCTCTGGTTATTCAAAGGGCTGCAGTTCCATTAGTACATAAATTGCGAATGGACATCATACATCGGATATCATACTCTACATAATTTATGTTAAAAAATATAGGACTTGACATGATATAGGGCATTTATGTTAATGACATAGGGCTATCTGCAGAAGACACCTGCATTGCAAGGGTGGTGGATGAAGGGTTATCTTTCTGCACAGAATTGCAACAGGACCTAAACAAAATGCATACCTGGAGCATAAAGTGGGAGTCATTGCCATTAAACCTGCACAAATGTAGCTTTCTTATGATAAGCAGGTCTTGAAGGCGATTTCATCTTGCTTATTGCATAGGTGGTGAGATCCAGGTTAAGAGGGTTGAGATCCAGAAGTTCCTTGGAATTATTCTAAATACTATGGTCACCTGGAGGGAGCACACCATCAAATTGATTGGGAATACTGGGCATGCTCTCCGTTTGGTTAGTAGAGTCCTAGGGTACAGCACAAAGGAAAGTTTTTCACTGCTATGGCCAATTGTAGAGTATTGTAGTCCAATTTGGTATCCCTTTTAGCCAGGGTTTATCTTGGGAAATTGAAATGATTCAAAGGAGGGCAGCAAGAATTGTGTTACATCACTTCTCTCGAATATTGAGTGTCCCACACATGATCACAGAACGTCTTTGGCAGCTTATCCCTTGCAGAGTATAGAGGGAGAAATGATCATCCATCCAAATTGAAGGATATCAGGGCACAAACAGATTTGTATTACTGGTCATTTTTCCAAGGGTCATTTGGCAATGGAATGCTCTCGGTGAGGATACTGTGGCGAACTTTCTGCAAGAAAGTGCCATTACAGCAAGTAAGCAATGCATGATAATAGATGCTATGCTTCAGGTGGGTTACAAATTAGGAATGAGAGTCATTCTCTCCACTGCCAATTTGACCTATAAGGGCTGTTTGCAGTGTATTCAATTAAATTATAATGCATTCATGTTCCAGTGGCTCACTAATCTGTCAGGGAAACAAAACTCCACTATCAACTGGTCACTAGCTGTATCCTAGAAGGCCTACCTGGGACTAATAGCTGGCCAGTGACAATAGGTAGGCTAAAGTACAGCCAGATTTCTTTCATACTGTATGTCATTTACAGCTTTAGTGACAACTGTCACTAAAATTTAAAAAAAGAGGAATTACAAAAAATTTGAGGGTCGCACAGTAAAACGAAAGTATTTTGGTGAACAGCATACAAAAATACATAAAATCGCTCTATTGGTGTTTTCAGCGTTCCAAGCGGTCACGGGAGCGGTTTATTGCGTTGGATGCACCAGTTCTCGTCTGATAATAAAGTTAAGCAACGCAACCCCAACTAGTAGTAACATGGATGAACGCTTGGGAAAACTGGGTACTGCTAATACCCAATAATCGTCGGATTAGTGTACCATCTCTGCACTAGAATTATGCAGTGAACGGGGTTCTTGACGGGGACCTTGTAGTTGAAAGGCCTTAACACACCAGTGAAGCAAAAGCAAGCGGTCACCAATGCCTGTACTATCTGCCAGTACTGCAAAATCTGAGCAAGGTATAGTCGATTCTAAGCCAAGCGAGGACAACCTCCTCTCTCCACGACAACCCGCATGAGGGCGCCCATTGCGTTGTTGTGTCCTTAACCATGCAGAGTTTGTTGGCAGTCACTGCAGACCACTGTGGCTGTCACATGTCACTAATGGCCCACATGACCATACCCCTCCCCACGTCTGCCTCTCTGTCTGGAGGGAGTGAAAGAGGAGGATTTCCACACAGGCGCCTCCGGCCTCAAAATTGTATTCTCAAAATGAAAAATAATTTTTTGTTCACAATGAAAATAATTACCATATTATCTCCAGTATAATACTCACTGGTGCACAAAACGCATCCCAAATTTCAAGATAATATGCAGGCTAAGTTTGCTAGATCCCAGTTACATTCAGGGTTTTAATATCGGTATTGTTGGATTTGTTGTTGTTTGTTGGTGTTCAAGGTCCCGTCAACTACGAGGTAATTAGAGACCCGTCCACTGCGTAGTTCTAATGCATAGACTGCACCGACACTACACCAATGCGACGATTATTGGGTATTAGCAGTACCCAGCTTTCCCGAGCAACCACCCATGTCAGTACTAACTGGGCTTGCGTTGCTTAACTTCAGTGATCAGACGAGAACTGGTGTGTCCAACGCAACTCGCCGCTCCCGGTATTGTTGGACATAACTGGACCAAGAATACTCATTTTTATTACAGGACTTGTTAATTTCTTTCTATCTGTGGTTACACTTGTATTAATATATCTATGGTATGAAGATAAATAAAGTGTTTATCCTATTATTTCTTAAACGGTCAAAACGAATGTTGCATTAAATTTATTTGCCGCAATAGTGAAATATTCTATTTATGAAACTCAAAGGAGCATCTAATACTGAAGTTAAATGAGGTAAATAAACAAACGTGTCTCGTTTGTTGCTTTCGGTGGATGATCCAGTATTCTTTACGCCAGTGGTTCTCAATCTTTTTGAAGTCAGGGAACACTAAACTGACATTTTACTAGCACGGAACACTTACAATTCAACGTAAACTTTAAAGCAGGTTGTACACTTTCTACACTTGGTACTTTACTACATCATCATCATACCCTTATCCCGCCTGTGGCAGAGTCGGGTCTGCGGGTTCTAGCCCTCCACCCCGTCTATCTCTTCTCCAGTTCCCCGTCCACCCCACACACTCATTTCCTTACGGTCTGCTTCGGTCTCCTCATCCCCATTACCACCTTCATTCCTGGCAAGGACCTAACGAGCTCGTCCTCCCCTCTTCTCATGACGTATCCATACCACTGTCCTGTAGACCTTCCCTTTCAACTAGATTGGGATCCTCCTATCACATAGGACTCCACTCGCCTGTCTCCACTTCAGTCACCCCCTCCCCCATTGATTCTGCGGGTCACATCAGAGTATCTCTTCATTGCTTTATGTGTGCAATAATTTTTTTGCAGGACACTTGAAGTTGTTTCACGGAACACCAGTGTTCCTTGAGAACCTTGAGAACCACTGCCTTACGTATATTTAGTTTGCCTCTGAAAATGTGTGAAATTTTAATCCTATGTAGGCCTATAATATGCACCCAGATTTTGCACCCATTTTTTTTTGGGGGGGGGGGGGGGGGGGTAGTGCGTATTATACGCAAGATAATACGGTAATTATTTAGCAGTATTCCCTAAATTAAATTGACAAGTAAAATTTGATGAGTAAAAACGTACGTGTAGAATGCACATTGTAGGGTGTAGGACTAGTGGAAATATTTAGAGGGGGGGGCTCAAAATTGAATTGCATCTGGAGCCTCTCAAGTGCTAAATCCGCCGCTGAATCGATTGACATGATAATTTTGGAAACAGGATAATTTTTAAATTGTCGTTTTTTTGTGTGTGTAATTGCAGGAAACGTTGCTGTGATTTTCTACATGAAAAGTTATCTCTCTCCATCAATAGTGCGGAAATAGCAGAGAAGAAATTGTGTCTGTGATGTTGTAGAGCCTAGGGAATTCCAGTGCTAAAATAATCGCTGAATGTCACAAAATGAAGTGATAACGACGAGATAACTATCGGTGGATTACCAATCAATATGTTTCCATCTGCGAGTGTATTAAGTGATTTGCGTAATAATGTCAGTTGTTCTGACTTCCTGGGCAACGCGTCCGAAGATACGTCCCACGAAGACCGGATACAAAATACAACTATTAACTGCAGTAATGTTCTTACATATGGTGACGATATTTGGTCGAACGTCTCATTTTCGCTCAACAATCCGCAATTCCATCATGATTATCAAGATCCAACATATTATTCTACAAATTATCGTATCATTGGCACCATTTTTCAGGTGAGAACCTTATCGATGACACCTTAAATTAATTATGCATGTTGCTACATTTCAAATTGCTAAAGTTATCATCTTGTGCAGTGACGTCTTTGTTTGTTGTTTGTTTTGTTCGTTAATATTTTAGGGTCCTTCAACTACAAGGTCATTAGAGCCCCGTCCACTGTGTAGTTCTGATGCAGGGACTGCACAGACACTACACTAATGCGACGATTTTTGGATAGTAGCGGTACCCAGTTTTCCCAAGCGGCCACCCATGTCAGTACTAACTGGGGTTTCGTTGCTTAACTACAGTGAACCGACGATAACTGGTGTGTCCAACGCAACTTGCAGCTCCCAGGCCGGCTGTGCACTTGCCCGGGGCCCCACGAGAGTAGGGACGCTATGCTAATCTGTGTATGTCGAGTGGCTTGCAATAAATAAATAAATAGGGCCTACATTTTTTCCTGTGAGTGGTTGTCATAGGAGCCCCCCCCCCCACTTACTTGCCCTGGGGCTCATTTTGCTGTTAAAAAAGGCATTGATCTTATATTGGCGGCTTTACACAAAACCAAAGTAACTCCTAATACCGCATTTACACATTCGCGAATACGACGAGTCGAATGACGAGGCGAGACTTTCGTCGAAATGTTCGCATTCATACTTTGCATGACGAATGACTGTTCACACATTCGCCGAATGTCTCGTCAGATGGTCATTCTCCAATCACCTCGTCGCTAGCGCCCTTTGATTCGTATTGTCTCGACAGCTGGTGATTCTCAAATCGCCTCAGGTCACTCGCGCCCTTTGACTCGTGTCAAAAAAACCGCTTCCAACACGAGCGCCACGAATGGCGAGGCAAACCACGAGGTGAATGTCGAATGTGGTGTTCACACATTCGTCGAACATGCTCGCCTCGCCACTCGCCTCGTCGTATTCGCGAATGTGTAAATGCGGTATAATATCGCGTACCCATCTTGTCCCCGTGAATGGGCACAAGGGCAATATATTGAATGTGGTTTCCATAGCCGGTTGCCGACGAAAGCTGCAACTCCTATGCTTATTTATCGTCGGTTTACTGTTCGTTGAGGCACTCCACTCCGTTGAGGTACTACAGCTGGAAACATTGCCTCAACTACCCGCTGCAAAGTAGAATTTCCTTGTTTGGGGGGAGGGGAACTTTATCCACGTCTAGCTCCTACGGCAACGTACAGATCATCTAGTTATGTTACAATAATAACGGGTAGGGGGCAAGCAGCCATAACAGGCCAAGCAAAGCAGCCATAGCAGCCATAACAGGCCGAACCCTTAGGAGGCTGCTCGCAGGAGATGAGGAGGTAGCTGTCAAGGATGTAGGAGAGGGGAAATTTGCAGCAGCCAACATTCTTTACCAACCACCCATGTTAAGGATCGAACTTGCAACCACTTAAGTAGTAGTTCAATTTCTACAGCGCGCATCAAAAATGTTAGAGAGAGCTATGGTCATTACTTAAATATGTTATAATGGTGGCCATTCATGTAGATACCTTTATTAAACAGCTTGTTATTTATAATATTAATTAACAAACATTCTTTTTTCTGGTTCTTTTCAGGGTATCATATTCATTGTCGGAGTATTTGGGAACATCATGGTCGTCCTGGTTGTTAAGAGATCGAACTACATGCAATCTCCAACAAACTGTTATTTAGTCAGTCTGGCGATTGCAGATTGTTTCGTTTTGTGGGCAGCTGTTCCTAATGAAGTTTTAGGCTACTATATCCTTGGAGATGAATGGATTTGGGGACCAACAGGATGTGCTATATTTGTGTTCATGCAGTATCTCGGAGTAAATGCCAGTTCACTCTCAATAACTGCCTTTACTATAGAACGCTATATAGCCATTTGTCATCCGATGAAAGCTCAAACAGTCTGCACCGTTCAAAGGGCTAAAAGGATAATAATGTCAGTCTGGATTTTTGCAATTCTTTATTGCAGCCCATGGTTGGCTCTTACAACCACTAATCCAATCTACTATAAAGGATTTCAAAAGAAAGAGCGCTGCACGTTTGCTCTAGATCGCGAACAATATCTAGGATACTTCTTCGCCGATTTAATCGTCTTCTATGTTGTGCCACTGCTACTCAGTTGTGTGCTTTACGGATTAATCGCAAGAATTTTAGTGATTAGTAATCAGCTGTCATCACAAAATCGCGCTCAACTTGGTACAGATCATTCAAAGTCTAATGGCTTCTGTGCCATGGAATCGAAAAGAATATCTGGAAGTACTGCAAGAGTACAGGCAAGTAAATCCAGTACAATCTCTATTAAATGAATAAGTTCGCGCTTAGCTATTGCCCCTCCAATGGCACGGTTGGATACCAGACTTTTTTTGAAAGGAATAAGCGGAAACAGAAGACATGGATTATTTAAAAAAAAACTAACCCTAGTCTTCCATATACAGTAGCAGGGTCAGGCTACCATTTTTGTTTCATTGGGCACATGAGCGACTTGCCGGTTGTTGTTTGTTGGTGCTTTAGGGGCTACAACTGCTTTAGTCATTGGGGCTCAGTGAAGGGTAGAACGTCATCCCACCACCATGACAGGTAATTAACAGTGGCCAAAAAAAAACAGAACAGTCACAGAAATAGGAGACAAAAGCCAGAAAATACACAAAGACAAAATGTCAAAAGCCATTACATACACACATGTTACTTTGGCCAGTTAAACAGATGCAAGTTATAGGAGGCAGTAAACATAACCGGCTGCCAGCCTAAGGCTGAGGACATGGCGGAGCAGAGAAGAGAATGATGAAAGAGGAGCAGTATTCAATGAAGAAAGTAGATAACTGCATAGCCATGGTGGAATGATGAGAAAACCACTTTCCTCTGCTGCCACCACCTAGTGAGAAGATGTCTAAATACTAAATGGGTATTGAGCAATGATCAATACACTGTGAAAACAAACTTAAACTGTTTTGTTTCCACCTCTTCACTTTTATGCTTTTATTTTCTCTCTCCTTTACTCCCCTCTCCACAATGCCCACTTCCATTGAAATTCGACTTTTTGTTATAATAAGCCCCACTGCTATCCTCCATCTCCCCTCTCTACTCCACCATTGCCTCAGCCTAATGCTGCAACATCATTTGATTTTAGGTTGGTTGGTATTTTAGGGCCTTTCAACTACAAGGTCATTATAGTCCCATCCACTGTGTAGTTCTAATGCAGAGACTGCAGATACTACACTAATGTGATGATATTTGGGTAACATGTGATTCCATAGAAAGTGTGCATGAGCATGTTAACTACTTGCTATCTTTGAAGTGTGAATATAGAAGCTAAAGGTTGTATGTAAGTGGAGTTTTTTTGTATTTATTTATTAGTTAAGGGCCAGGATTCCAGGGTTAAACAAGGAGTTGGCAGATCAGGGGTATTATAGGAGTTTTAAGCGGCATGTACACTGTAGATTTTTTTGCTAGATTTGATCTAGCTAGAGCGCTCTCCATGAAATCTACAAGTGTAAACACTTCTAGAGAGTGGTCTTGCTAGAAACCACTCTACTCTACCATAGAGCACTTACTGTCCAGGGAGAGCATAGTGTAAACAGTGCTGAGAGACAGAAAAAATTTACTCTAGGTCTATTTGTCTAACCAAATAGACTGCCATTCTCTTCATAGAGCCCCATGGTATTCATGTAGTGTTGTATGAAGGAAATGTCACGTGGTAAAAATTTCTAGACCAAAGAGAGGACATCATTATTAACATTTAACTTTTTGGGACTTTTGCTACAAATAACTATATTTATTACTTCATTACATCTGAAATTTCATATTCCTTTTCAAAAATGCTTTCCCCCCCCCAAATGGTCCTCCCCACCCTTGCTACACCACTTATTAATGGAGATATGTAGTATACCCCAGGAACGTAGCTAGGGCTTATGCCACTCAGGGCAGTTCTCAAATTTGCCCCCACCCCCACCCCATGGCCCCCACCCTTGCTATGTCACTTATTAATGGAGGTATGTAGTTTACCCCAGGAACGTAGCTAGGGCTTATGCCACTCAGGGCAGTTCTCAACTTTGCCCCCACCCCCATGGCCCCCCACCCTTGCTATGCCACTAATTAATGGAGGTATGTAATATACCCCAGGAACATAGCTAGTGCTTATGCCACTCAGGGCAGTTCTGAAATTTGCCACCCCAACCCCTACCCTTGCTATGCCAATTTCTTTTATTTCTAGTCTGTCTCTTATTTTTTCTTTTCATTAAATCACAGCAGCTGCAGCTACATAATGAATTCTAGATATTTAAAAAATTAGAAAAAACTCACACTGCACACAATTTTTACTATCTCTATAATCTAATCTGTGTAGCTTCCACATGGTTAGGTGTAAATGCACTGTAGAGAAGTCTTTCTGGAGATTCTCTACAACTATCCTAAATTGCCCTATGTAGAGAGAAAGTCTGCAGTAGTGTAAACACCTACAGTAGACTTCTTGCTGTAGAGCAGCGACCTCTAGCTTGGTTTTTCTCTACAGTGTACATGCACCTTAAGAAGGGAAAAGAAAGTTGGTGGGAGGTGGTAGCACAAAGTAGCTTAGTACAGTAGTACAGAAAGGCCACATGGGGAATAGTGAAAGTAGATAGGATAGAGATGGTAGCCAGTTGGTAACTACTGTATTTAAGGGGCATAGGAGAGGGGCTAGGCAGAGGAAACATAGAACTGAAGGTAGAACAACAGAAAGTGTCAAGAGGAACAGGAAGGATGGGAAAAGGAGTATTAACAGTAGGTAAAGGAAATAATAAGATGGGGAAAAGGCAGGGATGGCTAGGGGACAAAGAAAAGGAGGGGAACCCTGAAATCCACTGCTACCCAGAGAATTGCAAGCTTGAGGGCCAAGAGGAGGGAGGGATGATTTGGTGTGACTGGTGCTACAGGTGGTTCCATAAGGACTGCACCAGCATCTCTAACCTCAAGGAATGTGGGGTGGACATTCAAATGGGATACAAGGAGGAGATGCATGTGGACTGCCATTGGAGGTGCTTAGTGTGCTCCATTAAGTGGTCACTGACTGCATCACAGTGGGAAATTGAAAGGCTGGACAGGATAATGGGGCAAACAACCAGCAGAACAAAGGGCATGGAGGAACACATTGACCTGCTGGCTCAGCAGCTGGTAGAAATTCAGGGGCAGATAGGGAGATTAGAAAGTATGATGATGGCTAGTGCAAGGGAAAAGGATGGAAGGAATGGGGCACTAGACATGAAAGGTGAAGCTGTGGATAAGACAGCAGGAGCAAAGGTAGGTGACAGAGGGGAAGAGAAGGAGCAGACAAAGGGCATGTGGACAGGTCAGTCCTAATACTGGAAGATAGGGCAGTATCAGATGGCTTGAACCAATTGACCATAAAAGGGATAAGGTGACAGTGGTATCACTGCCAGGGGGAAAAATCAGGGATTATAGAGACTGCCTAAAAGAGTTACTTAGAGGGGAGAAGATGGAGTGTTTGGTGGTCATCTGCCTTGGTTCAGAGGAACTGGCAGAAAATAATGCTGTGAATGTGTGGGAAGCACTGACTGACCTCATTGCAGACTGTAGGGAGAGAAGGGGGGCATCTATTAGAGTTTGCACTATCCCTACAAATGCAGAGAACAAGATGGAGAGGGCAAGGGCAAACTGGATAAACAGAAGGCTGTGGCAGTACAGGAAGGACTTGAACATCCAGCTCATAGAAAGCAGGGCCCCCTTGATAGGACAGGAGAAATGCTGGATTGGAACTAGCAACCATCCCACAAGAAAGGGCACCAGATTGATGAGGAATCAGATGCAGGCATTTGTGAAGGAGTTCTTAGCTAGGAAGTAGCAAGGGAGGCAAGGGTGATAGAGCCATACAAGGAAGCCTGAGGATTGCATTTGCAAATGTGCAAGGGGTGAGGAGCAAAGGGAAGTGGATGGAGCTATGTGAAATTATGAGGCAGGAAAAGGTAGATATCATGGGGCTGGCTGAGACACATCTAAGATGTGAGGAGGGGTATGTAGATGATGAGGTCAGTGCAACCTTTTGGAACAAAAAGGATGGTGACAAGAAAGGAGTTGGGGTGAAGATTGTAGGGAGCATGGGTGGATAAAGATACAGAGGAGGTAGAAAGCTGGCCATTGGGATAGTATACATGGGTATAGAGGGTACAGGAGGGGGGGTTGGAATGAACGTATATACAGCTGCTTATGGAGGACATTGAGGCCCTGCACCTGGAGGGCTACCAAGTTGTAATAGTGGGGGACTTCAATGGGCATATACAGGAGATGGATGGGGTAGAAAATAGAAATAGTAGGATGCTAAAGGGCTTTGCATGTCAAAATGGCATGGCAATAGTGAACCTTCTGAAGTGCTGTCAGGGAAGGATCACAAGGGTGGGACCACAGCACAGCTCATGCATAGACTTCTGTTTGGAATGAGAGTGGATGAGGAAAACAGGGTGGGTTTAGATTCTGATCATAATCTAATTATAATTATTATGAAGGATAGGAACATAAAGGAAAAACAGACACACATGGGAAGGAAAGCCAGCTGGCAACTGAAGAAATGGTTTAAAGTGGAGGAGTTCCAGAAAGACATGGAAGTAGTTGTACTGGAAAGTAAAGAAGCCACATATGTTGAACTTATAAGTGCCCTAATAGATAAAGCTAATGAAGGACAGGGAAGATATAAAGGAAATGGGAATAAATGGAAGAAACCATGTATGGATGCTGAGGCATGGGAGTCTATTGAAAGTACATGTCAAGCTAATAGGAAGCATAGGCAAGCAGTTATATGGGGAGGGATGAGGAAAGTATTAGACAAGCATGGGATGCCTATCAGCAGAAGAAGAAAGTCAAAGGAAGTAGTGGGTAGGAAGATAGCAGAGGGGGATAGGAGGAAACGGAGGAAAATCATGGATGGGGGAAAACAGATGACCAAGAAATTTTGGAGATATGTGAGAGATAGACATAGAGAGAGGAGTGAGGTAGTAGGTGATGGTAGGAAAGCCTTAGTGGATAAGGATGGCAGGAAAATAACCAGCAGAGAAGGCATTAGGAGGATATTGATGGAGTATGGATGTGGGGTCTCCATTACAGGTGGAAAGGTGGTGGTAGAGCCAAACAGACTAATAACAAGCCAGGGATCATCAGCTGGAGAGGCCTGATTTACCAGGGTAGAGTCAGATAAGGAGATAAATGCATTGAAGTTGGGAAAAGCATGTGGGGAGGACAAGGTATCAAATGAGTTTCTCAAGGCACTAGGAAGTAAAGGTAGAGAACTGCTCTTAAGGATATTTAATGAGTGTTTAGGGGAAGGAAAACTACCAGATGACTGGGGCATCACACAGGTAGTGATGCTGCACAAGGGCAAGGGAAAGAGCAAAGAGAGTTTGGATAGTTACTGGCCAGTAGCTATAAACAGTTACATGTATAAGCTATTGCTAGTAAGGGGGCCATTAGGGACAATAATAGAAGGGTCAGGCAAACTAGTGGAGTTCCAAAATGGGTTCTGAAAGGGGCATACCTCTGTTTTATGGATGCCAAGGGTGCATATGATAAGGTGAATAGAGAGAAGCTATGGGCAGTTCTTCCCAAGTATGGGGTTAATAAGGGGCTAGTGGAGCTGCTCCAGAAGCTATATATGGGCACTAGGTATGATTTCCATTGGGAGGGAATAAATTCCCCGTTTGTGCCCGGGGTAGAATAGGCACACTGCATACCTGCATGTCGTAAGAGGCGACTAAAGGGGGTGACCTTTTCTTGCCCCTGACTGGACAACACCACTATCGTCTTTGCCCATGACTTGTGTTCTGGACATGACGATACCATCATTGTGGTTGTTCGTGTCCTATCTGTGTCAGTTACTTGATAACTGTCTGACTTGTTCGTGGTCGATGTAGGTTCCTTACTGAGGTGACCGTAAACAAACGCCTACCCGCGTGTTTGCCGTGCGTGGAGACCCGCGCCCCTGGGAAAAGCAGATCCTGGTGGTTGAGGAGGCATATGCCCTGCGATGTCTCTGAGCCACCTCACACTTGTGTTTTGGCTGACAGACATCAGGGACTAGGGTTGTGACCCACAGTCTCCAAAACATCACTTTGGCCACAGCTTCCAGGGAAAACGGGAGGCCAAGACAGTAGCCCGGTCTTGGTCAATCGGCCGGGGGCACATAAGTGGTTATGCCTCCTAGAGTTACTGTAAGTGGACCGGCAGTCAACCCTGATGCCAATGGTCCGGTACTTGAGGATTAGGCCACCCTGACGGTATACTGCCCGAGCACCCTTGGCGACCCGAATGGGCGTCCCCTTGTTGGGCTCGTTGGTGGGTGAGGCCTGCGGGCAGCAAATTTCATAATTTAATCAAATTATGGCAAATCTTAAACCGAGGCTGGGGGCCTCATCAAATAACCCCGCTCCTTTGTCTTCTTCTACTTTTCTGTCTGGGACTTGTTCTTGTGTTGAGCCTGTAGACAATGGCCTTGGTTCCACCCAACTGAGTGGGCCGACGGCCACTAAGCCTGTGGAGACGAGTATTGCTCCAAGCAAGAGGCCACGTTCCCCCAGTAAGCCGTCTGGACCCCGGAACGATTCTGTGCCTTCTTCTGCATCGGCACCTGCCCTAAACAAGAGGCAACGACCTCTCAGCCTTAAGGTGCAGGGCTCCACCGCCGATGCAAAGCATGTACCTGCATCTAAGGAGGCCTTAGGTGCAGTTAAATCCCCTTCCACCCCTTCTTCCTATCCTATCGGATTTATTTCCATATCTGGGGAGAATGGTGCAGCTTTGGGGATGGCGTCGCCCTTCCTTATTGCGAAAGCCATTAAGGGCATTGCTGGTGACGTGACTTCGGTCGAGAAGCTTCGCAATGGCACCTTGTTGGTGGAGGCATCTGCCCCTCACCAGATTGAGGCATTGCTTAAAATGCAGAAACTCGGTGATTTCCCCATTGTGGTCGAACCCCTTCGCACCCTTAACACCAGTAGAGGTGTGGTGCGGTGCCCCGACCTACGTGGGGAGTCAGGGGAGAACATAGTGGAGGAGCTCAAGGACCAGGGTGTGGTGGCTGTCTGCCGCACCTTGGTTCGAAGGGATGGGGATTCCCACCCCTCTGACACCTTGGTGCTGACCTTTGGTAGGCCGAAGTTGCCAGAATACATCAGGGCCAGCTGCCTTTGCTTGCCAGTACGGCCTTTCATTCCGAGCCCTCTTCGCTGCTTCAAGTGCCAAAGGTATGGTCATGGCCAGAATTCCTGTTCTGCCAGGGCCATGTGTGTCACTTGTTGGCAGGGAGACCATTCCCCCGAGCCTTGTAAGACTGCACCTTATTGCACCAACTGTAAGGAAAACCACCCCGCCTCTTCTCGAGATTGCGCCACCTGGTTACAGGAACGTGCCATCCAGGAATTGCATGTCAAGAAGGGTATCAGTTTTCAAGATGCTCGGCAGCTGCTAGCCTTGCCAGGAACGCCAAGTCGTGGCTTGTCCTATGCAGGTGCTGCAAAGGTGGCTGCTGTGTCATCTGTCTGCACCCAGACAAACATGCTTCCACAACTCCCCCACTCATCCATTTTTTGCCCTCTCAGCCTGGCAGGGTCCACGGGATACTGGTCTGTGCTAGCATTGGCTGCCAGACAGATCCCGATCCCATGCCAGAGGTTTCCTCTGGTTCCATCACTGCCTCTGGCCCAGCCTCCTTGGAGGCCACAGATGCCTCCCATCAAACAGAGGCATCTGCTTTGAGCAGCCCCCTTCCTGGCTCAGCCCAGCTGACCCCCTCCATAGTGGTGGTGATGGGTGAGAGAGGAGGCAAGAAACCAGGGACACCTCCTGCCCCCGCAGTGGGGTGCGTGTCTTTGGTTCGTCCACCCAAGCTCTTCGGCCAACAGCAGAAGGCACTGAGTGGCAGCATGCCTCAACTGGGACATGATGGGGATTCCTCCTTTGAGATGGAGGAGGAAGACCCAATTGTAGGCACCCCTCCCTTGTCTGCTGTAGGACGGAAAAAAGGGAGGAATAGAAATAAACCTCCAAAGCCCACCTAATGGTAAATCTCCTTCAATGGAACTGTCGAGGTTTTTCCCGCAAGAGGGACGAGATCACAATGCTGATCTCACGGCACAACCCCATCTGCATCTCCCTCCAGGAGATCCTCTGCCGTAGTGATTCCCCACCTTCGTTATCGGGCTACAAGATGTATGCAGACACCCGGCAGCAGGGAAACCACCCTGTGGGAGGGGTGGGAATCCTTATCCAGAATGGATGCATGCACACCCCAGTTACTTTGCAGACGCCTCTACAAGCCGTGGCAGTTTCACTGCGTCTGAATGTGCCCACTACTCTATGTTCCCTCTACCTGCCTCCTGGGATTGATATCCCATGGGCAGACCTTGACTCCCTCACAGCCCAGCTTCCGAGACCCTTTCTGATTATGGGAGATTTTAATGCCCATAACCCCCAATGGGGCTCGGACAGTCGCAACACCCGAGGGCTCCTTGTGGAACAATGGGTGTCACACAATGGCCTCATTGTCCTCAACACTGGTGCCCCCCACATGTGATGACTGCCACTGGTGGTCTTTCCTGTATCGACCTCTCCTTCTGCTCTCCTGGGTTGGCGCCAGGTCTGCAATGGGAGGTTCTGTCTGACCCTGGGGGAAGTGACCACTTCCCAATCAGGATTAGCAGTGGAAGTGGGGCATTGCCCCAACAACCACCACGATCGTGTTTGCGTCGGGCAGACTGGGAAGAGTTTGCTCGTCACAATCACTTTCGCCCACTGCGTGATTTTGTTTGGGTTAATGATCTAGTGAGCCACTTCACAGAGGTGGTGATCAGGGCAGCATTGGCATCTGTCCCCCAGAGCTCGTGTAACCCTCCTCGAGCACGGGTGCCATGGTGGACAGAGGAAACAACGGGTAATCAGGGAGGCCAAATGCTCCTCATGGAGTGAGTATGTCTCCTCGCTTACCCACCACACGCCATCCAAGAATGTCTGGGAAATGCTGAGAAATTCAGGGAAGGTACTTACAATCCTGTGGCTCTCACCTCCTTATGCAAGGGAGACATTTCCTTCTGCCTTGTGAGGTGGCTGAGGAGCTGGCAAGGACATTTGCAGCCATCTCCAGTTCCCAACACTACACTGCAGCTTTCATCAAACAAAGAAGCGGCAGAACGCCTTCCAATTAACTTCTCTGGTGGTTTTGCTGAGGGGTATAACGACCCATTTACCCCTTGGGAGCTGCGAGCAGCTCTAGCACGGACCCGGGATACTGCCCCCGGTGCGGATAACATCCATTACCAATTGCTACGGCATCTACCTGAGAATGGTCTTTCCTACCGCCTTGAGATTTTTAATTATAATTTGCAGCAGCACGACATCCCTGTAGGCTGGCGGGAGGCTATCATCATTCCCCTCCCAAAACCTGGAAAGGATATTGCCTTACCCACGAATTACAGGCCCATATCTTTGACGATCTGTCTGTGTAAAACCATGGAACGCATGGTTACCTGGCACTTGGTGTGGTATCTGGAACCACACAACTTTCTCTCCAATGCCCAATGTGGCTTCCGTGCAGGCAGGTCTCCGGGGGAACATTTGATCTCACAGGAGACAGCAGTACGTGAGGCCTTTCTCCACCGACAGCACTTGGTGGCTATCTTCTTTGAAGTGGAGAAGGCATATGATACCACATGGCGCCATGGCATATTTGAGACCTTGCACCAGTGGGGGCTCAGGGGTAATTTGCCCCTCTTCCTCCATAGTTTTTTGTCCAACCGGACCTTCAGAGTGCATGTGGGTAGCACCTACTCCTCCGCCTTTTTGCAGGAGAATGGTGTCCCCCAGGGGAGCATCCTGAGTGTGACGCTCTTTGCTGTTGCGGTGAACGGTTTTCTCTCCTCCATTCACACCCCGGTACAACCGTCCCTATTTGTGGACGACTTTTCAATCTGGTACCGGGGTGCCACAATGCATGGCATTGAGTTCGCCACCTCACGTGGCTATAAATTCTCCCCTGAGAAAACAACAGTCATGCACTTCTGTCATAAGCGAGGGCTTCATCCTGAGCCTCAGCTTACCCTGAATGGGCACCTCCTCCCTGTTGTAGAGGCAGCCTGGTTTCTTGGTCTCCGTTTTGACAGCCGTCTGACATTGGTCCCACACTTGAAGGAGCTCAGGGCTAAGTGCCTTCGCTCCCGTAATATTCTGCGGTGCCTGCAGGGAACTGGTTTTGGGGCAGATCGAACGGTGATGCTTTGATTATACCGATCACTCGTTCGATCACGACTCGACTATGGCTGTAGTGTTTATGGCCTGGCCACTCCATCTACTCTCCGGATGCTGGACAGTGTTTATCATGCTGGCATCCGGTTGTCCATTGGGGCTTTCAGCACAAGTCCCGTGCTCAGCCTTTATGCTGAATCCGGTGAGCCTACACTGACTGTAAGGTGGCAGTGCTTAGCAGCTGCATTTATTTTGCGGTTGAAAGGTCAGCCACAGCACCCTACAATCCCAGTCGTTTTTAGTCGCACTCTGCAACGACGATTCAACTGGCCTGGGTGTGACCTTGCCTAGGGTGCAGCCTGTACTACCGGCCTCTGTGCTGCCCTGGACAGTACCTGAGCCGATTTTTAATTTGACACTCACTGCCTTCCCCAAAGCCAGTACCGATAGGTCAGTGTACCAGCAAGAGTTTGGACGCCTCTCTCTGACCTATCAGGGGCCATGTTTTTGTTTACACAGATGGGTCGAAGGATGGCACCTCTGTCGGTTGGTCAGTCTTTACAACTGGTCATCTCATAGGGGGCCACCTTCCAGGTGTCACGAGTGTCTTAAATGCAGAGCTTACTGCTCTGCACAGGGCACTGGAACTCATCCAATTTTTGAACCACCGACACTTTGTGGTTGCGCCTGACTCCCTACTCTCTCTACAGCTATTGCACACCCTGTATAGCAGGAATACCATCGTCCAAGGTGTGCACAGTTTGCTGCTCATGATTCGTCAGCAGGGCAAGACAGTTTTGTTTATGTGGGTCCCGGGGCATCATGGGGAATGAGAGGGCTGATGCCCATGCCTGTCATGTGGCCCACCTACCAGATGTTCCTGACACTACTGTCTCCTCCTCTGATGCTCTCCCGATGGTGCGGCGGGCTGTCCATGGGCAATGGCGGTCCCAGTGGTTTGCGGAGACCACCAACAAACTCCACACCCTGAAGGACACCCCAGTGCACTGGGCGTCCTCATGCCGCCTGTCACGGAGGGAGGAGGTTGTGCTTGCTTGTCTGCAAATCGGTTACACGTTCCTCACCCACTCCTACATATTATGGGGTGAGGATGAACCATGGTGTGACTGCTGTTGGGAGCCTCTCACAGTGGCACACATCTTCAGTTACTGTGAGAGATACCTTGAACTTAAACACCGACTGGGGGTCAGTCCAGAGCTCTCTAACTCCCTTGGGGATAGTCCCCAGGGAGTTGAGAGTTCTCTCGTATTAGTGAAAGAGGCTGGCCTCTTTCACAAAATCTAATACAAATGCTTTTGCGTTTTCCTTTTCTGTGTTTTGGCTTTTGCCTCTTTATGTTGGTATCCGTTTTGGCTTTTGCTTTTTATCTCTCTGTTTGTTTGGCTTTTGCCTGTTTTATCTTTGTCCTTTTTTGGCTTTTGCATTCTTTGTATTTTTGTCTGTTTAGGCTTTTGCCTACTTTTTTGTGTTTGTTGTTGGCCTTTGTCCTTACTTTTTGTCTGTTATTTGTTTGGCTGTTGCCTTTTGTTTTGTTAATTTTATTGGGCTTTTGCCCTTATTTATTTTCACCATAGTGGGATGGCCACTTACACCCCCCACCATGGTGATTGTCTTTCTGGGCCCTAATGACCATTGAAGTTGATGGGCCCTAAAACACGAATGAACAAAGGGAATAAATACAGGACAGATAGGTGTGGACAAGGGATTGCGACAGGGCTGTCCATTATCACCAAAGCTGTTCCTAGTGTGCATCAATGAACTGGCTCTTAGGCTCCAAGATAGTGTGCTGGGGTTTCCCCTGGGGAACCATATCAAATTGCCTGCCATCTTTCAGTGTGAAGGCATAGTGCTGCTGACAGAGACTGAGGAAGAGCTCCAAGAAGAACTGGATATCTGTGAGCAGTTCAGTAGGGATTTTCAGTTGGAATTTGGTCAAAACAAAACAAAGCTGATGATCATAGGAGAGGATGACATGCAGCCTAGTAATAAGATGCCAATCAAGCTTGGGGAGAGGGAGATAGATATAGTGTCAGAGGCTACATACCTGGGGGTCAAACTCACAAATGATAGGGGATACCTAAAAGCAATGGAGGAAAACATCATGTGTAAGCTAAAATCCAGAGAAGGATTAATAAGGAAACTGGTATTTGATTCATTCTCAGGGTATGAAATGGTTAGGGGGCTATGGAAAGCAGTAGCAGTGCCAGGGCTAACGTATGGAAACGAGGTTCTGTGCATTAGTAAAAAGGTAATGGACTGTATGGAAGTAGCTCAAAGAAGGTTAGGTAGGATGGCCTTAAGGGGAAATAGATTTACAGCAGTAGAAGAATGATAAGGAAGATGAACAGAGAGAAATGATAAGTAAGTTGGTATACCTATATAGGATATGGGGACTAGAGAAGGAAAATCCAGTATGGCAGGTCAATGCATGGGTAAACAACATGAGGGTATCTACCAACTGGGAGAGGAGGGTAAACCGGATTTCAAAGAAGATAGGCATAACACTGCAGCCCAGGGAAGGCAAGGAGGGGGCAAAAACACTGCAAAGACTAATACATGACAAAGTTAAGGAATGGTGGTTAGGGCAGTGGCAGCAGAGTATGGAGGGAAGGACGGCAAAGAAAACGCTGAGGGTGTATGGGAACAAGCTTAACATAGAGAGGGAGGTAGTCTATGACAATACGTGGGAGAGCTCACTTTTGTTTAGGGCAAGATTTGGGTCACTGGAGACGAAACAGAGGATGGCAAAGATCACAGGTGGAGAGTAGGGCTGCAGATTGTGTGGGGATCGAGTGGAGGATGTCAGGCATGTGATCCTGGCCTGTCCAGCGCTGGGCCACTGCAGGAGGGGTTGGGGAACCCCCACATTGGAAGAGGTTCTGGGGGTGATGGGTTGTGGGGTGCAGTGGCTGGAATGGTTACAAAAGGCAAAGGTGTTGCTAGGGTGCTGGTGGAGATTTAGGCATACAAGTCTAGCATGAAAAATCTCACTAGCAAGGTATCCGTCACAAAGGATTACATATTCATATTAGCAGTACCATGTTTTTCCAAGCGGCCACCCATGTCAATGCTAACTGGGGTTGTGTTGCTTAACTTCAGTGATCAGATGAGAACTGGTGTCTCCAATGCAATTCACCACTCCCACACCAGAACTGAAGTTACACCACTGCAATGGCGTCACTAGGGGGTTGCAGAGGGTGTGAGCCACACCGGGTGACTGCACTCGCACCATGAGAAATGGGGTGACACCAAAGCAGAAGCAGTCACTGTACCGGGTGACGCCAACCCTAGTGACGCCACTGCACCACTAACTGCTTTTACCAAGGGATGGCTAGAAGATAATTAGCAAAGGAGTCATTTGTATAATGTAGCGTGCTATTTCAAAATTAGAAATACCATGTTTATTCTAAAAATTGGCACACTGTTTATTTTTTCAAAGGCTTTTTTTGTTGTGCCATTTATTGGAGGGTGCTGTTTATTAGAGGGCGCCGTTTATATTACAGTACCATTAATAAGACACCCCAGACAGACAACCATGCCAATATTCCTGTGGGGTCCAGACGTCTGGCTGGGATGACCTCAGTCAGAGCTTGTTCAATGGATTCTTAGACCAGACCCTGCCATAGGTGGGATAGGGGTATTATGATGATGATGAATTCAGTACCTTTAATAAGCAGTGTGCCGTTTCTCCCGTTTCTACGAAGATCAAACAACTTTTATATCTTATACTTTTTCGCTGGTTCCAGCATAGGCAGAAATTTTAGGAAATGACCTATTTTTCAACAATTTTTGTCACTATAGATGACGTCTGCAGCACTTTTAGTTTCTTTCTGGCAAAAATCACAAGAAATTCTTCGAAGTTCAGTTGAAATAACATTATTAGCACTTTGCGTCAATGTTTTCTCTCTCTCCATCCTTCAATTCCAATTTCATTTTTAATTTCTCTTATTTTCCGTTATGTTGTTATATAGCCCTCAGCTTTCACCCCTCCCTTCTTAACGCTTTTAATTACTGTACTGTCTTTCATGATCCAAACTATTCTTATCATCATACCCTTATCCCGCCTGCGGAAGGGTCGGGTCTGCAGGTACTAGCCCTTCACTCTCGCCTATCTCCCACCAGAGTCCCGTTCACTCCACACACTACCATATCCTTATGCACAACCTGCCCCCACGTCTGCTTTGGTCTCCTCCTGCCCCCCCCCGGTCCCCCCCAGAAACTCCTCCCCTCTCCGCGTGCTTTAGGATACTAATTCCCTTGTTTTGCCTGTAAGGATCCTCCCATTCCACGTTCCAAAGAAAGTGACTGTATTGCTTTGGACACACCACTTCTTGTCAGATCACTGAAGTTAAGAAACGCAACCAAAGTTAGTACCCACATAGGTGATTGGTTGGGAACAATGGTAACTGCTAAGTCCACCACTCCTACCTCCCCCTCACCCGCAAACCGCCTCCACAGGGGCCGGCCTGTTATCGCTTATTGTCCGACTCCCCCATCGCTTCATGTGACAAACTAAACTATTTAACTAATCTAAGATTAGCCTCTATTCGCAATGAAAATGCTCTGGCTGGGGGCATAAGCAGCCAGGCGTCTGGAAGCCACAGTAATATTAGACGGATTGACTGTGGGCGGCTGCCGGCCAACCCCACAGAAGACACTAGATGCATTATCTGTCACGGGAGCCGAGGTATATACCCCAATGACATCATCTTAATACTATAATGGTAAAGTGCCCAAATATCGTCCCCCTAAGCAAAATCTTCAATTCTGAAAAAAATTGTTTACAAGAAACATAATTTTAAAACTGATTTAAGTTTATCAACTCCTTACCTACTTGTATGGCTAGTGTGATACTATTAAATAAAACTTTCTAAACCATAAAAAAATAAAAACTTATAAGAACGCAGGTTTTGATTTTTCTAAAAAGGTGTCCCAATTCCGTCCCCCCTTTCCAGATAACATCTGCAGAATTATTTTTATGGGAAATTTCATTAACACACTGTTGACATCTCTCATAATAAATTTCTTGAGACAAAATATTTTTATTCACCGTTTAAATAAAATAGCCTATTATCAATTTTGGGATGATATTCTTCATAGAACTTCAACTCTACTACATTATCCTAATAAGGCATAGAAGTGGCAAACACATTATAAAAAGGTCAACGTGTGATCATATATGAATCAAAACTAGTCTAAGGGGTTGGGAAAGTATAGAATATAAAAAAAGAACAATACATTATGAGGGTCCTAAATCCGTCCCGGGTAAGAATTTGAGAATTTCAAAGGGGACGGATTTAGGATCCCAGCAATAACAAAGGAAAAAGTCCCATCTCTTGAACAAACAACCACAACTTCATGGCTCTGACAACTGGAACACAATACTTAAGGAGTAAGCTTTAATTATCACTGCTCAGCATCATTTTTGATGTCTTTATGATGTTATCTGATTTGAAACCAGTGTTTTATGCTGATTTCAAAAATGGAATTAGATTTTTTTCCATCACGCATCACGTGCAATTTCAACAAATGATGTGCTGAGATATGCTATATTTCAAGATTAATGTTTGGCATCTGAGCTCACAACAGGTAGAAGGCCACATTTCTGGGTTTAATTTGAAGAATAAAAGGCTGTGAAATGAAGTTACTTGCATGAAGTTGGGAGATGTCATAGTATTTGGCACCATGGTGAAGTTTTTGGGCCCAAATAACTCATCTATTTGACCTTATCTAAAGGGCATCTAGAATGGAGGGGGACTTAGTGGGGGATAGGTGGGAGTGGAGGATTGGAACCCATAGACCAGACCCTACCTCAGGCAGGAGAAGGGTGAGATGATGATGATTTGAACTTATTTAAAAGTGCAGCAGAAGTTCTTGGTTCTAGGTTAAAATAAAAACCTTTGGCACCAAGGATATTTTTCTTATGGTATCACCATACAGATGAAGAGCTACTGCCATTCTTTGCTGAGGAACACTCAACAGTGCTTTGCTGTGACATTCCTGGCCATATTAAATATTTTGAAATCCAATATGCGGCTTCTGAGTGGAGGCTTTGCATGGACTCCTCCAAATGGAGTTTAAAGTCAATACTTATTCACAATGGGAGTAAGCACTTTATTCTGCCCAGCTAAGAGAGTCTTTTGAAAGTGTGAAAAAGGTGTTGATGAAAATTTTAAATAAGGTGGACAACTGGCATGTATGTGGAGATTTCAAAATGACAGACATGCTTCTTGATCAGCAAGCAGGCTATACAAAAATGCCATGCTTTTTGTGAGTGGGAAAGTAGAGCAAAAGATAAGCACTGGGTGAAGAAATCATGGCGACAAAGGGAAGCATCTCTTGCCAGGGACAAAAATATTTTGGACAAACCATTGATTGAGCCCACAAAGGTATTACTTCCACCTTTATTCATTAAACTCTGATGAAACAGTTGGTCAAAACATTGCACACAGATGGAACCTGCTTTCAGTATCTTGCAAGGCAGTTTCCAAACATTACAACAGAAAAAAATTAAAGCAGGAATTTTTGTGGGTCCTCAAATTTCATTGTTCAAGGCTTCTTAGGAAAAAAGAAGGGCAAAAATTACCAATACTTAGTGGGGACCATGCTGGAAAAGTAGAAGAAACTTGGATGCAATATGAGTGTTAAATTGCACTTTCTACACTCCCATTTGAAATATTTCCCAAACAAACTTGGAGATTTTAATGAGGAGAATGGTGAAAGATTTCACCAAGATATTAAAGAGATGGAACAGAGGTACCAGGTAGGGTGAAATTCTAACATGATGGCTGAGTACTGCTGAAACCTGGAACGAGAGTGGAAAAAACTTCCAAAATGTGTGAAGGAGGTGAAAGAAAGGGAAGTTTGAAGTAGAATAAAAGGACTTCAAATCCATTTATGGAGATGCTTTCGTGTAACAATATTTCCAAGAAGTCAATCAAAAGTTGAAGTAATTATTAGCGATTTGTGAAAAATCTGTATGTGCCTGATAAAAACTAAACTCATATTTGAAATCAGCAGCCAAAAACGATTCCGAATCAGTTGAATTCTTGTAATCATCAGAAAATTTCTTTCAAAATGCAGCCCTGTGTTATCAATTGCCAAATGATGAAAAGAATTTCTTGGAAGTGTCAATATAACTGTTTAAATTTGATTCCTCAATGTGGTAAACTTACACAAAACTTATTTGTGGAAAAATTTAGTAGTTAAAAACAGAACAAAGTAACTGCATCAGAGCCAGTAGTAAATTGAATGGTTCTGAAAGCTTTCATGTGCTGTTCCAAAGGCTACAGCACTCACCTTGAATGGTGAAAGGCCCTTGAAAGGGCCCCATCACCATTACTGGGATTGCCGGTTGCTTGTGACAGCCAACAAGGAAACGGTGTGCCATAGTCATGGACCATTACGTTTCTGATTGCAATTGGTGATCCTTGCTGAGGATGTGAGTACTGAAATAGTACTTATCGTAGCAAGGCTCTCTGCAGATATTACACTTCCACAAATTATTCTCCGAATGAACTCCCTTGTGCAAGAAGACCAACGTTTGGTCCGGAAAGACAATGCCACAGTGCACGCAGGCCAAAGCAGCTCCCAAAGGCGTCCACGGGCAGAGTAAACTGATACGTTGGTGCATCCCTGGGTGGCGGATAGGGGAATCCCTGCACCACGTTTGGGGGATGGCGATTTTGTCAGCCCCTGGATGTGCTGAGGGAAGGAGTGAAATAAAATAGCTCCAGCGAACCAAATCCCCCATGTGCCTGGGGTAGAATAGGCACACAAAGTTCCCGAGACAAACCACCATTGTGGATTCACACGACCGTCTTGTCTTTGCCTAGATAAAACCACAGCTGTGGTTTGATGTGTTCTCGGTTGGTGTAGGCTTCTCACTGAGGTGACCGTAAAAAACGCCTACCCGCATTAGCCATGCATGGAGACCCATACCCCTGGGAAAAGCAGATCCTGGTGATTGAGGAGGCATATGCCCTGCGACGTCTCTGGGCTACTTTATACTTGTGAGGTGGCTCACAGCCATCGAGGGCTTAGGTTGTGACATATAGTCTTTCAATACTTCACTTTGGCCACAGCTTCCAGGGAAAATGGGTGGCCAAGGCAGAAACCTGGTCTTGGTCAAGGGCCAGCGGTGCATGTATGTGCACCCTTGGTCACCTGACTGGTGGTCAGGCGGCAAGGGGCGCATAGGAATATGCCCCCCAGGGTTACTGTGAGCGGACCAGCAGTTAACCCCGATGCCTTATGGAATCCTGTCCAAGCGACCTTGGCGACCCAAATGGGCTCAGTGGTGGGTGAGGACTGTGGGCAGTGAATTGTAGACACCACCAAACTATGGCAGTAAATCAGAGGCTGGGGGCCTCAGCAAATAACCCCACCCCTTTCTCTTCTTCTTCTTTTCTGTGTGGGACTTGTTCTTGTGTTGAGCCTGAAAACGATGGCCTTGGTTCCACCCAACTGATTGGGCTGGTTGCCACTAAGCCATTGGAGATGAGTAGTACTCCAGCAAGAGACCATGTTCCCCCAGTAAGCCATCTGGATCCTGGAACGACTCTGCCTTCCACTACATCGGCACCTGCCCTTAACAAGAAGCATCCCCTTCTACCCCGTCTTTCTATCCTATCCAGTTTCTTTCCATATTTGGAGAGAACGGTGCAGATTTGGGGAAGGTGTCGCCCTTCATTATTGCCAAAGCAATCAAGGGCGTTTACCCGTGTGTGCCCAGGGTAGAATAGGCACACTGCATACCTGCATGTCGTAAGAGGCAACAAAAAGGGGTGACTTTTCTTGCCCCATTCTGGACAACACCACTGTCGTCCTATCCGATGACGTGTTCTGCAGAGGACGATACTAACATCATTGTTGCTCGTGTCCTTATTTTGTCCTTTGATGGATGACTGACTTGTTCTCGGTCGATGTAGGCTTCTCACTGAGGTGACCATAAATAAACGCCTACCCACGTGTTTGCCGTGCATGGAGACCTGCACCCCTGGGAAAAGCGGATCCTGCACCCTTGCACCTGCGATGTCTCTTGGCCACTCCACCTTGGTGAGGTGGCTGACAGTCATCGAGGACTAATACCTGTGTGTGCCCGGAGTAGAATAGCCACACTGCATACCTGCATGTTGTAAGAGGCAAATAAAAGGGGTGACCTTTTCTTGCCCCAGTCTGGACAACACCACTGTTGTCCTTGTCTATGACGTGTTATGGACAGGACGATACCAACATCATGGTTGTTCCAGTGTTCGGTCTGACTTGTTCTCGATCGATGTAGGCTCCTCAATGAGGTGACCATAAACAAACGCCTACCCGGGTGTTTACCGTGCATGGAGACACGTACCCTGGGAAAAGCGGAACCTGGTGGTTGAGGAGGTGTATGCCCTGCGATGTCTCTTGGCCACTCCACACTGGTGAGGTGGCTGACAGACATCGGGGACTAGGGTTGCGATCCACAGTCTCCAAAACATCACTTTGGCCACAGCTTCCAGGGAAAACGGGAGGCCAAGGCAGTAGCCCGGTCTTGGTCAATCGGCCGGGGGCACATAAGTGGTTATGCCTCCTTGAGTGACTGTAAGTGGACCGGCAGTCAACCCCGATGCCAATGGTCCGGTACTCGGGGATTATGCCACCCTAACGGTATCCTGTCCGAGTAGTCTCGACGACCCGAATGGGCGTCCCCATGTAGGGCTCCGTGTGGTGGGTAAGACCTGCGGGCAGCGAAAACATAATTAATACAAATTATGGCAAATATAAACCAGAGGCTGGGGGCCTCTACAAATAACCCCACCCCTCCCCCTTCTTTAGTTTCATTGACTTTTGTTGAGCCGGAAGATGGCGGGCTCGGTCCCACCCAACGGAGTGGGCCAGCTGCCACTGAGCTGATAGAGACATGTACTGCTCCAAAAAAGAGGCCGCGTTCCCGCAGTAAGCCAACTGGATCAGGGAACGAACCTGTGGCGTCATTGGCATCGGCACCTGCCCTTAACAAGAGGCAACGACCTCTTTGCCTTAAGGTGCAGGGTTCCACCACCGATGCACAGCATGTTCCTGCATCTAAGACTTTAGGTGCAGTCAAACACCCATCCATAACTTCTTCCTATCCTCCCCAGTTTATTTCCATCTCTGGGGAGGATGGTGCAGCCTTGGGGAAGGCGTCGCCCTTCCTTATCGCCAAAGCCATCAAGGGCATTGCCAGCGACGTTTCTTCGGTCAAGAAACTGCGCAATGGCACCTTGTTGGTGGAGGCATCCACCCCTCACCAGATAGAGGCACTACTGAGACTGCGGAAGCTCGGTGATATCCCCGTTGTGGTCGAACCCCATCACACCTTAAACACCAGTAGAGGTGTGGTGCGGTGCCCTGACCTACGCGGGGAATCAGAGGAGCAGATAGCGGAGGAGCTCAGGGACCAGGGTGTGGTGGCTGTTCGCTGCACCTCGGTCCGACGGGATGGAGAATCCCGCCTATCTGACACCTTGTGCTGACCTTTGGTAGGCCCAAAATGCCGAAGTACATCATGGCTGGCTACCTCCGCTTGCCTGTACGTGCCTTCATCCCGAGTCCGCTTCGATGCTTCAAGTGCCAGCGATATGGCCATGGACAGAATTCATGTTCTGCCAAGGCCATGTGTGGCACTTGTGGACAGGGTGACCACTCCCCCGAGCTTGTTTGAACTCCCACTCCCCAGCTTGTTTCTATTCCTCCCTTTTCCCCGAGAGAAAAGGGAGGAATAGAAACAAGCCACCTAAGTCCACTTGATGGTTTTCCCACAGGGGGGACGAGATCAAACTGATGATATCAAGGCACAACCCCGTCTGCATCTCCCTCCAGGAGATCCTGTGTCAAAGTGATACCCCCATGTCGTTACGGGATGACACTGTATATGCAGACACCTGGCAGCAAGGAAGCCACCCTGTGGGAGGGGTGGCTATCGTTATCCAGAATGGGTGCATGCATGTGCCAGTGGCTCTGCAGACGCCTCTGCAAGCAGTGGCGGTCTCATTGCAACTGGCTGTGCCCACCACTCTATGTTCCCTCTACATGCCACCTGGGATTGATATCCCATGGGCAGACCTCGACTTCGTCAGTGCCCAGCTTCCAAGACCCTTCTTGATTATGGGTGATTTTAATGCCCATAATCCCCAATGGGGCTCGGACAGTCACAACACCTGAGGGCACCTTGTGAAACAATGGGTGTCACACAATGGCCTTATTGTTCTCAAGACAGGTGCCCCCACACTGATGATGACTGCCACTGGTGGGCTGTCATGCATAGACCTTTCCATCTTCTCTCCTGGGTCGGCACCAGGTTTGCAGTGGGAGGTCTTGTCAGACCCCTGTGGAAGTGATCACTTCCCCATCAAGATTAGCAGTGGAGATGGGGCATTGCCACAGCACCCACCACGGTGGTGTCTGCTTCGGGCGGAC
Organism: Trigoniulus corallinus; assembly: GCA_013389805.1. Lineage (NCBI taxonomy): Eukaryota > Metazoa > Arthropoda > Diplopoda > Spirobolida > Trigoniulidae > Trigoniulus > Trigoniulus corallinus. The sequence goes on from JAAFCE010007744.1 coordinate 23,198,308, forward strand.
TGGGAGGAGTTTGCCCGCCATATCTACTTTCGCCCACTGTGTGATTTTGATGGGGTAAACGACCTAGTGAGTCACTTCACAGAAGTGGTGGTCGGGGCGTCATTGGCATCCATCCCCCAGAGCTCGTGTAACCCACCACGAGCACGGGTGCCATGGTGGACGGAGGATTGTCGGAGTGTGATACGGGCTCGCCACGAGCCCTTCGCTGCTTCCAATCTCGTCCTACCGAGGCCAACCGTATCGACTTTCTCCGAGCCTGGCATATGCATGACGGGTGATCAGGGAGGCCAAGCGCTACTCATGGAGTCAGTACGTCTCCTCACTCACCCATTACACGCCCTCCAAGAAAGTCTGGGAAACGCTGAGGAAGATCCAAGGTAGATATTTACCATCATGTGGCTCAGGTCTCCTTGCACAAGGAAGACATCGCCTTCTGCCGTGTGAGGTGGCTGAGGAACTGGGAAGGGCGTTTGCAGCCGTCTCCAGTTCCAAGCACTACATGGCAACATTCCTTCAAAAGAAGCAGGCTGCAGAACGCCCTCCACTGAACTTTACTGGTGGTGTCGCTGAGGGGTATAACAATCCATTTACCCCTTGGGTGCTGCGGGCAGCTCTAGCAAGAGCCAGGGACCCTGCCCCTGATCCAGATTGCATCGACTATCAAATGCTACGACACCTACTAGGGAAAGGCGTTATACACCTCCTTGAGGTATTAAACTACATATGGCAACAGCAGGAAGTCCCTGCAGGCTGGCAAGAGGCTACTATAATACCACTCCAAAAACCCGGGAAGGATAGTAGCATTCCAAAAAATTACAGACCCATTTCATTGACAAGCTGTCTTTGCAAAACCATGGAACGCATGGTGAATAGCCGCCTGGTGTGGTATCTGGAATGGCACAACCTTCTCGCCAATGCCGAATGTGGCTTCCGTGCTGGCAGGTCTCCATTTGTTTGTTTGTTGTTGTTTTAGGGCCTATCGACTACAATGGTCATTAGGGCCCAGAAAGACAATCAACATGGTGGGGGTGTAAATGGCCTTCCCACCATGATGGCAATAAATAAGGGCAAAAGCCCACTAAAACTAAAACATACAGAAGGTAATAGCCAAATAAATATCAAAGAATAATTATAGGCAAAAGCCAAAAACAGATATAAAAATAAAATTTGCAAAAAACGAGAACAGACATAACAATAAAAGTGGCAAAAGCCAAAACAGACATAACAATAAAAGTGGCAAAAGCCAAAACAGACATAACAATAAAAATGGCAAAAGATAAAACAGACATAACAAGAAAAGCGGCAAAAGCCAAAACAGTCATAACAATAAACACGGCAAAAGACAAAACAGTAATAACAATAAACACGGCAAAAGCCAAAACAGTAATAACAATATACATCCCACTTGGGTTATCCCCAAGTGAGGCAGAGAGCTCCCTACTGACTCCCAGTCACCATCTCAGTTCGTGGTATCTCTCACAGTGACTAAAGATATGCGCCACTGTGAGAGGCTCCCAACAGAAGTCACACCATGGCTGTTCCTCACCCCATAAAATGTAGGAGTGGGTGAGGAACGTGTGACTGATCCGAAGCTGAGCAAGCACAACCTCCTCCCTCCGTGACTGGTGGCACGAGGACCCCCAGTGCTCTGGAGTGTCCTTCAGTGTGCAGAGTTTGTTGGTCTCCGCAAACCACTGGGCCCGCCATTGTTCATGGACGGCCCGCCGCACCATCAGGAGAGCATCGGAGGAGGGGACAGCAGTGTTAGTGATATCTGGCAAGTAGCCCACCTGATGGGCATGGGCATCCGCCCTCTCATTGCCCATGATGCCAACATGCCCCGGGACCCACATGAACAACACTATTTTGCCCTGCTTACGAATCATCAGCAGCAATCTGTGCACACCCTGGACGATGGCATGTCTGCTATATAGGGTGTGCAACAGCTGAAGGGAGCATAAGGAGTCAGTCACAACAACATAGTGTCTGTCATTCAACACTTGGATGAGCTCCAGTGCCCTGTGCAGAGCTGTGAGTTCTGCAGTTAAGACACTGGCGATGCCTGGAAGGCGGCCCCCCATGAGATGACCAGTTGTAAAGACTGACCAACCCAGCGAGGAGCCATCCTTCGACCCATCCGTGTAAATAAAAACATGGCCTCGATAGGTCCAAGAGAGGCGTCCAAACTCTTGTTGGTACACTGACCTATCGGTACTGGTTTTGGGTAAGGCTGCAAGCAACAAATCTAAACTTGGCTCTGGCACCGTCCAGGGTGGCACAGAGGCCGGCAGTACAGGCTGCACCCTAGGCAGAGTCACACCCAGGCCGGTAAGACCATCCATCCACCGCACACCGAATGCAGGTGGAACCCCCGGGCAGCGGTCGAATGGCCGTCTCATAGTGTTACTAAAGACGGCCAGGTGTGTAGGGTGCTGTGCCTGACCTTTCAGCCGCAAAATATATGCAGCTGCCAGGTACTGCCGCCGCACAGTCAGTGGTATTTTGCACAGTGGACACCCAGATCCAGCGTGATGAACACTGTCCAGCATCCTGAGAGCAGATGGAGCGGCCAGGCCATACACGCTGCAGCCATAATCGAGACGGGATCGAACGAGTGACCGGTAAAGTCGTAGCATCACCATTCGATCTGCCATAAAACCAGTTCCCTGCAGGCACCGCAGAATATTCAGCGACCGAAGGCACTTAGCCTTCAGCTCCTTCAAGTGTGGGACCCATGTCAGACGGCTGTCAAAAAGGAGACCAAGAAACCGGGCTGCCTCTATAACTGGGAGGAGGCGGCCATTCAAGGTAAACTGAGGCTCAGGGTGGAGCCCTCGCTTACGACAGAAGTGCATGACCATTGTCTTGTTAGGGGAGAACTTATAGCCACATGAAGTGGCAAACTCGTTGGCACTTTTTAGTGCCAGTTGCAGCTGACGCTCAATGCTGTGCATCGTGGTAGCCTGGTACCTGATAGAAAAGTCGTCCACAAAGAGGGACGACTTTACCGGGGGGGTGAACGGAGGATGGTAGGCCATTCACTGCAACAGCAAAGAGCGTCACACTTAAGACGCTCCCCTGTGGGACACCATTCTCCTGCAGGAAGGCCGAGGAGTAGGTGTTACCCACATGCACTCTGAAGGTCCAGTCTGAGAAAAAGCTATGGAGGAAGAGGGACAGATTACCCTTGAGCCCCCACTGGTGCAAGGTCTCCAGTATACCATGCGGCCATGTGGTATCATATGCCTTCTCCACATCAACGAAGACAGCCACTAAGTGCTGTCTGTGGAGAATGGCCTCACGTACTGCAGTCTCCAGTGAGATCAGATGATCCACCGAAGACCTGCCAGCATGGAAGCCACATTGGGCATCGGCAAGAAGGCGGTGCCATTCCAGGTACCACACCAGTAGCCAATAAACCATTCGTTCCATGGTTTTGCAAAGACACCTCGTCAATGAGATGGGTCTATAATTTGTTGGAAGGCTACTATCCTTCCCAGGTTTTTGCAGTGGGATTATACTAGCCTCTCGCCAACCTGCAGGGATTTCATGCTGCTGCCAGATATAATTTAATACCTCAAGGAGGTATATAACGCCTTTCTCTGGTAGGTGTCATAGCATTTGATAGTGGATGTTATCTGGTCCAGGGGTAGTGTCCCTGGCTCTTGCTAGAGCTGCCCGCAGCGACACCACCAGTGAAGTTCAGTGGATGGCGTACCCGTCGGCGACACCACCAGTGAAGTTCAGTGGATGGCGTTCTGCAGCTAGTTTGGACTGCATAAATGCTGCCATGTAGTGCTGGGAACTGGAGACGGCTGCAAACGTCCTTCCCAGCTCCTCAGCCACTTCACACGGCAGAAGGCAATGTCTCCCTTGTACAAGGAGACCGGAGCCACATGATGATAAATATCTGCCTTGGATCGTCCTCAGCGATTCCCAGACTTTCTTGGAGGGCGTGTAATGGGTGAGTGAGGAGACATACTGACTCCATGAGGAGCGTTTGGCCTCCCTGATCACCCTTCGTGCATATGCCCGGGCTCGTAGATAGTCGATGTGATTGGCGTCGGTAGGACGAGATTGGAAGCAGCGAAGGGCTCGGCGGTGAGCCCGAATCGCACTCCGTCAATCCTCCGTTCACCATGGCACCCGTGCTCGTGGTGGGTTAAACAAGCTCTGGGGGATGGATGCCTTTGTTCGTTCGTTCGTTCGTGTTCTAGGGCCCATTAACTTCAATGGTCATTAGGGCCCAGAAAGACAATCACCATGGTGTGGGGTGTAAGTGGCCATCCCACCATGGTGAAAATAAATAAGGACAAAAGCCCAATAAAATTAACAAAACAAATGGCAACAGCCAAACAAATAAAGGACAAAAAGTAAGGGCAAAGGCCAACAACAAACACAAAAAGTAGGCAAAAGCCTAAAAGGACAAAAATACAAGGAAGGCAAAAGCCAAAAAAGGACAAAGATAAAACAGGCAAAAACCAAACAAACAGAGAGATAAAAAGCAAAAGCCAAAACGGATACAAACATAAACAGGCAAAAGCCAAAACACACAAAAGGAAAACGCAAAAGCATTTGTATTAGATTTGCGAAAGAGGCCAGCCTCTTTCACAAATACGAGAGAGTTCTCAACTCCCTGGGGGTTATCCCCAAGGGAGTTAGAGAGCTCTGGACTGACCCCTGGTTGGTGTTTAAGTTCACGGTATCTCTCACAGTAACTGAAGATGTGTGCCACTGTGAGAGGCTCCCAACAGCAGTCACACCATGGTTCATCCTGTTCCACTGATTCGCAGACGAGCAAGCACAACCTCCTCCCTCTGTGACAGGCGGCATGAGGACGCCCAGTGCACTGGGGTGTCCTTCAGAGTGTGGAGTTTGTTGGTGGTTTCCACAAACCACTGGGACCGCCATTGCCCATTGCATGGGCATCAGCCCTCTCATTCCCCATGATGCCAACATGCCCCGGGACCCACATAAACAAAACTGTCTTGCCCTGCTGACGAATCATGAGCAGCAAACTGTGCACACCCTGGACGATGGTATTCCTGCTATTCAGGGTGTGCAATAGCTGTAGGGAGGATAGGGAGTCAGTCTCAACCACAAAGTGTCGGTGGTTCAAAAATTGGATGAGTTCCAGTGCCCTGTGCAGAGCAGTAAGCTCTGCAGTTAAGACACTGGTGACGCCTGGAAGGCGGCCCCCTATGAGATGACCAGTTGTAAAGACTGACCAACCCACAGAGGTGCCATCCTTCGACCCATCTGTGTAAACAAAAACATGGCTCCGATAGGTCAGAGAGAGGCGTCCAAACTCTTGCTGGTACACTGACCTATCGGTACTGGCTTTGGGGAAGGCAGTGAGTGTTAAATTAAAAATCGGCTCAGGTACTGTCCAGGGCGGCACAGAGGCTGGTAGTACAGGCTGCACCCTAGGCAGGGTCACACCCAGGCCAGTGAGACCATCCATCCACCGCATGCCAAATGGAGGGGGAACCCCTGGATGGCAATTGAATGGTGGTTGCAGAGTGTGACTAAAATCGACTGGGTGTGTAGGGTGCTGTGGCTGACCTTTCAGCCGCAAAATATATGCTGCTGCTAAGCACTGCCGCCTTACAGTCAGTGGCGGCTCACCAGATTCAGCATAAAGGCTGAGCACAGGGCTTTTGCGGAAAGCCCCAATGGACATAAACACTACAGCCATAGTCGAGTCGTGATCGAACGAGTGATCGGTATAATCGAAGCATCACCGTTCGATCTGCCCCAAAACCAGTTCCCTGCAGGCACCGCAGAATATTAAGGGAGCGAAGGCACTTAGCCCTGAGCTCCTTCAAGTGTGGGACCCATGTCAGACGGCTGTCAAAACGGAGATCAAGAAACCGGGCTGCCTCTACAACTGGGAGGAGGTGCCCATTCAGGGTAAGCTGAGGCTCAGGATGAAGCCCTCGCTTACGACAGAAGTGCATGACTGTTGTTTTCTCAGGGGAGAATTTATAGCCACGTGAGGTGGCGAACTCAATGCCATGCATTGTGGCACCCCGGTACCAGATTGAAAAGTCGTCCACAAATAGGGACGGTTGTACCGGGGGGTGAATGGAGGAGAGAAAACCGTTCACCGCAACAGCAAAGAGCGTCACACTCAGGATGCTCCCCTGTGGGACACCATTCTCCTGCAAAAAGGCAGAGGAGTAGGTGCTACCCACATGCACTCTGAAGGTCCGGTTGGACAAAAAACTATGGAGGAAGAGGGGCAAATTACCCCTGAGCCCCCACTGGTGCAAGGTCTCAAATATGCCATGGCGCCATGTGGTATCATACGCCTTCTCCACATCAAAGAAGATAGCCACCAAGTGCTGTCGGTGGAGAAAGGCCTCACGTACTGCTGTCTCCTGTGAGATCAAATGATCCACCGGAGACCTGCCTGCAGGGAAGCCACATTGGGCATTGGAGAGAAAGTTGTGTCGTTCCAGATACCACACCAAGTGCCAGGTAACCATGCGTTCCATGGTTTTACACAGACAGCTCGTCAAAGATATGGGCCTGTAATTCGTGGGTAAGGTACTATCCTTTCCAGGTTTTGGGAGGGGAATGATGATAGCCTCCCGCCAGCCTACAGGGATGTCGTGCTGCTGCCAAATATAATTAAACACCT